>PVJN01027735.1:0-27818 GCA_004026805.1 Lasiurus borealis
CCTGCAGGGGAGGGCAGTTGTGGGCAATAAGGCCAGCAGAGAGGGCAGTTAGGGGTGACCGGGACAGCAGAGGAGGGCAGTTGGGAGAGACCAGGCCAGCAGGGGAGAGCAGTAGGGGAGGAGTAGACCTGCAGGGGAGGGCAGTTTGTGGGGACCAGGCCTGCAGGGCAGGGCAGTTTGGGTGGACCAGGCTTGCAGGGAAGGGCAGTTGGGGGATTAAGCCTGCAGGGAAGGACAGTTGGGGGGTGACAAGGTCTGCAGGGGAGGACATTTGGGAGGGACCTAGGCTTGCAGAAAAGGGCAATTGCGGGAACCAAGCCTGTAGGGGAGAGCAGTTGTGGGGGACCAGGCCTGCAGGGGAGTGCAATTGGGGGGACCATGCCTGCAGGTGAGGGCAGTTGGGAGCCAGCAGTCCTGGATTGTGAGAGGGATGTCCAACTGCCTGTTTAGTGGGATTGGGCCTAAATAGGCAGTTGGACATCCCTCAAGGGGTCCCAGGTTGGAGAGGGTGCAGGCTGGGCTGAGGGACACCCTCCATCCCTCACCCCCTCATGAATTTCATGCACTGGGCCTCTAGTGAAGTATGAGATTACATTCAGTTGCTTTAAGTAACTTTTTTTTTTCATAATAGAGAAAGTGACTATAGTTCTCCCCAAATTGAGTTATTGTGTAAGTCCCTGCACAGGTCCCTTTTAGACTAGGGCAGTGGCCCTTTGAGTGTGGCTCTTCCACAAAATACCACAGCCTGGGCGAGTCTATTTTGAAGAAGTAGTGTTAGAAGAAGTTTAAGTTTAAAAAATTTGGCTCTCAAAAGAAATTTCACTTGTTGTACTGCTGATATTTGGCTCTGTTGACTAATGAGTCTGCTGACCACGGGCCGAGGGGATGAAGGATCCCAGCTGTGGGACACAGGAGCTGGAAGCCACTGGAGCACAACCTAGCAGCAGAGCACTCTAAAACAGTGCTGCAGGTCGGGAATGCTGAGTGTGCGGTGGTACTCAGCAGAGGCCTCCTGGGGCCCCCATCCAGCCGTGGGCAACTGCTTTCTGACGGTGCTGATGAGAGCGAGGTTTCAAAGGGAGGAAAGGGCTAAGTGAAGGCAGTGGGTGGACAGGGCAGGGAGAGAGCTGGGCATGGTCTGAGTGTAGAACAATCTACAACAAAGTTTACAGACTCATGTTCATGGTGCTTTTCAAGTCCCATCATAGACACAGTTCTCTTTATGACAAAAAGGTTGGTCTGGGAGTTGGAGATGGTAGAACAAGTGAGTTAGATGGATAACCACTTTATGACATGATATATTCAAAATAATAAAAGGGACCCAGATGGGAGTGTGTGTGGGTTTCCTGGCAGCCTCCCTGAGATACCCGGAGGCCCGCGTGTGAGCCGGGTGCTGGTGGCTGGTGAACCATTTGGATTCCAGTCATGGAGCCTCTGTTTCCTCAGTTAACAACATGGACACCAGGACAGACTGCCCAGTTCTGGGTTCTGGGCCACCACTTACTGGCAAATTATTTCACCTCACTTGCCTCCCTCTCCTCACCTGTAAAATCAGAATAGAAAAGGCACCTCCCTCCTCACGCTGGAAGGATGAAAGAGTTAATCTGCGTAGATTGCTTAGAATAGCACCACTGAAGGATAATAGAAGCCTCCGTCAATATCACCACCATCACCATCACCACCATCACCATGATGTGCAAATGAGGGAGACCGGAGGAGTGAATTTGTGACTTTTAAAAAATATATATTTTATTGATTTTTTACAGAGAAGAAAGGAGAGAGATACTGTTGTTAGAAACATCAATCAGCTGCCTCCTGCACGCCCCCCACTGGGTATGTGCCTGCAACCAACGTACATGCCCTTGATGGGAATCAAACCTGGGATCTTTCAGTCCACAGGCCGGCGCTCTAACCTCTGAGCCAAACCAGTTTTGGCGAATTAGTGACTTTTAATGACTCGTCCTGAGAGGGGAGTTCCCACTGGGAAAAAGGTGAGAGCAAAACTAGCCACTTGCTTGCAAATAAGCCCGTACAATGCCTATTACTCGCTCCCCTTGAGCACAGGGAACTTTTTAAAAGGCAGGATAGTCTCAGAGTCTGTTACTGTGGACAGACTCTAGGTCCTGGGAGGAAAGAATACGGGATCCCTTTCGGGACTCCTCGCCGGATTACCAGGTCCTTTGCAGATCCCCACCCACCAGCCAGGCACACAGTGCCCCCGGAGACCAGCTGGGTGACTTTCCCCGTGCGCTCCCGGCCCCACCAGGCAGACCCGGGGCGCTCTGGCCGCGAAGGCGGGGAGCACAGCGGGGCGCTGCGAGTGCGGGGCTGGATTCGAGCCCAGCGCAGCGCAGAGCATCCGTTTAATAGTCGGCATCCTCACGGAACCGCTACCCGGGCAGGGCGGCAGACATGCCCAACTGGCAAAGCGGCTGTGCTTGCTTCAGGCGGCTCTGGGGCGAGCAGCCGTGGGACCGGATGCGGCGCCCGCAGCCGCCACCCTCAGCCGCTTGCGGGAGCAGAGGAAGCCGTGGTGTGTGTGCGGCTGTAGCACTGATTGAAAAAACAACTTTGGGCTCTGCTGATGGGGCACAAAGCGCCACTTGCCACGCTGCTCCTCGATGACTTTTCTCCAGGCTGCGGCGTGCGGCACTGCCCTCACCCCCGGGAGCGGGCGAGCCCCGCACAGCCCAGCCCCGCGGAGCCCAGCCTGGGGGTGCGGGAGGGGGAGGGACAGACGCAGAAGTGAGTTTGCTTGGTCACCGCGCTCTGAGCAACTTGGGGCAAGTCGCCCAGCCCTTCAGGCCTCGGGTTTCTGGAGCGTTTAACGCACCGAACCGGAGTGACGCTCCGGCAGCCGCAGCCCCACCCGGGCGGAGCGTGCGCCGCGCGCGCGGGGAGCTGTGCCCGGAGCGCGGGGCCGGGACCCCGGAGCGCCGGGCCCGGAGCTGCCTCTGCGGGAGCCCGGCGGCGGCGCTCCTCCTCCCCGCCCCACGTCACGGGGGCCGCTCAGCGCTCCCCCACCCGCGGCGGAGGGCGAGCCGCGGCCGGGCAGGGCGCGCGCCGAGGTGGAGGTGCCGGGGCAGCGGGGCCGGAGCCCGGGGCGCCGCCGAGGCCCCTCCAGGAGCACCCACCTCGGCAGCCGAGGGCACCCCGCTCCGGGGCCGCCCGCTCTCTTTCGTAAGTCCACTCCCGCGGCGGCGGGTGCGGGGGGCCCCCCTGTCCCAGCCGCTGGGGTGACCGGGGAGGGGCGTCCGGACCCTCTCCTCCCCGCGACTTTCACTTTACCTCCGGGGAAGACCTGGGCGCCCGTCCCTCTCCAGGGGTGGGAGTGGGGGTCGGCCCGGGGAGTCGCTCGGACCCTGGGCCGAGCCTGCGGGTGTCCCCGGGCGGCGCGGACCCCGGACGGCGGAGACCGAGTGCGGGCCGGGGCGGCTTCGCCGGGCGCAGCAACTTCAGGGCCCCGGGCGGAGGCCGGACGCTGCAAGTCCCCGGGGGACCGGGCGGGGGTGCGGGGGGTGCGGGCGGCGAGTGCAGGGCGAGGCGCCCGGGGAGAGGGAGCCGCCGCGCGCCCCGGGGTTTTGTCCGGACCGACCCGCCCCGGGGCGAGGACGCGGCCGCGGCCGCCGGGATGCGCCTCTCCCGTCCCGGACCTTCTGGCCGGAGGGCCACCGGGACTCGCCCAGGTGAGGGGAGCCGCGGGCCGGGGTCCCCACAGCCCGTGTCTTCGGACCCGCCCGCTAGCCCGGCCTCGGACCTGGACCCGCGGGGCCGGCCGCGCTGCCCAGGACCCGGGCGCCCCGGCCCCCAGGGGGCGGGAGGCGAAGGGGCGGAGAGGGAGGCGGCGCCCGCGGGAAGGGGCTGCTCCCGAGGCTTCCCCGATAGGACCGGGGGCGGGGCGGGGAGGGCCCCGGCGAGTTCGGGCGCCGGCGGCTGCGGGACTGACCTCCCCGCGGCGCCCTCGGCAGGACGGGCTGCGCCTCCAAGGTTAGCGCCGGGAACACCCTTCCCCCGCGGCGTGGGGCGCCCTCCCGGCCCGCGGCGGCTCCCGGGACCGAGCCACGAGGTGCGCGCTCCGGAGTGGGCTCCCCTCTCCAGCTAACGGTGCTAGCGGGTGGTCCGGCCGCGCTCAGGCCGGCGCACGCTGTCCCGCCGCCCGGGGGAGGTCTTTATCCGGATGGCAGCCGGGGGAACGCGTGCGTTGTAGTCCGTCTGGGCCCGTGGGCAGCTGGCGCTGGCCGGGAGGCACTTGTCTCAGCGAACGGGACTCTTGAGGGAGTTGGGGGGATAGATCCCATGAGGTGTCCACGTTGTTGGGTGACGGGAAAGCCACCCCTTTTGATTGGATCTTCCTTGCGCCCACATGCCCTTTCCACGAAGCCACCGATCTATCTACCTGAGGCGTCCCAGAGCCCGTGCTTGGCACAGTTCTTGTTGACTGTGTCCTGAGGAAGTGAAAGCCTTAAAGGTAAGCGCGTCGTTGCAGAGAGCGGTTTCTCTATCGAGCTTTCTAAGGACCCATTTCGCTGTGAGAAGTGACCAGTTCAGATGCTGTGGAGTCACTGTTGAACTTGCATTCGCAGAGAAACACATAGTTGCTCTGAAAGTTTGCGGAAAAGACTGAAGAGTTTCCTTGGGGAGTGGGGGAGCAGTGTTGAACCCACTCCTTGGAGAGGTAAAGTTGAGAGGTATTTGCTAAATGCCACACCAGTCTGCAGAGAGGTGGTTTGTGGTCGTGAAAGGCATCATTGGGCAATTAGTCCAGATTCACACTCGATGGCACCAGGCTAAGTACCTTCAGGATAGGGCAGTGCTTGGTTAATGGAAGTAACTTTGCATGAACGTGGGTCATGGAGGCAGGAGCAAGTAGAGACAGAGACTCTACAGAGAGTGCCCAGCTTCTGCGCTCTCTCCCTTGAGAATCACCAGCCAGTGGGGCCGAGAGTGTTGGGGACCAGGGGCTTAGAGCACCACGGACTGGCAGTAAGACCATGCCAGCTTCAAAGGCAGGAAGAACGCAGTAAGATTAGGTAATGCCAGGTTGAAAAGTCACTTCATCAACCCACATTTATGGAGCATGTACTGTGTGTCTGGCAGTCCTGGGTGCTGCGGGAGCACGGGTGTGCTGGGGTGAAGGGAAGAGCCTTCTTGGGGAGATTGAAGTTAGAACCTGAAAGATGAGTAGGAGCCGCATACATGAAGTGGCAGGAGGCAAAGGGGGCGTGTGCTGCCCAGTGAGGGGTGTGCCCGGAGGCGGGAGAGCAGGGACTGTTCCCGGCTAGTGTGACCTGGGGGGCAGCCAATACCGGGGCCAGATGATGCCGGATCTTTGGGCCACCTTGCCACATCGATCGTCAGGACTGCTCCACATCTGAAAGTGTCCTGGTGAGAGTTAAGTTCAAAGCTGCAGTGGAACTGGACTGTGTGGAAATGGACCTGACAGCCCTTCAGGTAGACAGGGCTGGTTCCAGGCCCGTGAGAGGACTGGTGGCCCCGGCTGAGGTTGTGGCCGCAGGGACAACACCCGTGGGTGGGTTGACGGCAGACCTCGGAGGAGCCTGGTGGCTGGCTCTGTGTAGGGTGTGAGAGTGCAGGGTGACGCCGCTGCGTTTAAGTTGGAGCACGTGGGTATGTGGTGCTGCCATGTGCAAGAGAGGGAGCAGTGGAGGAGGGGTGGGTTTGGGGAGGAAAAACAAGTTTGGTTTTGTGGACTCTGAGCTGCTTTGGGAGTAGAAATACTTCAGTGTCTGGACAGAGCAGGCCGCAGATTACCCTCCGAAGAGCTGGGGGTCACCTGTTGTTTTAAGCCCGGGGTGGACTGGGGGTGGGGTGGGGAGTGTGGACCTGGGAAAAAGCTCCTGCCTTCATGGGAAAAGGTGGAGGAAAGCTGGATCGCCACCTAAGCTGCAGGGGAGTGAGCATCGTGGTGTGTGTGTGCGTGTTTGTGTGCACGTGTGCAGCAGGGGTGGGGGGCTACACTTACCCCCCTAGAAATTGCCCCTTGAATGAGGGGTGGGACAGAAGGTTGGCTTTTAAAAATATATATATTTATTGACTTCAGAGAAGAATGGAGAGGGAGAGAGAGAAACATCAATGAGAGAGAATCATTTATTGGCTGCCTCCTGCACACCCCTTAATGGTGATTGAGCCCACAATCTGGGCATGTGCCCTGACCAGGAATTGAACCTGTGACCTCCTCGTTCATAGGTTGACGCTCAACCACTGAGCCACACCAGCCAGGCAAGGGCTGGCTTTTTTAAGATGAGAGAGCGGCACACATTGATCTGTGGATGGAATGAACGAGTGGGAAGGAGGGGATGAACAAACAGGATATCTGGAGGCCCCCCCCCCCCACTCTGGGAGCATTAGGTAGAAACAGCCTGGTCATGCTGGCATTTTGATATCAAACTCATATAACAAATTTCAACATCTTTCTAAGACAAATTCTGAAGCCCTTCTGTCTATGAAGTTTGACATTTCACTTCGTAGATATGCAGATTTAATGATTAGGAGAAACTACGATGGAAATCACCCAACAGAGCGGCAGAGAGGCTGAGAGGCGCCCAGAGTGGCCCCACCACTCTCTTGCACAAGCTCCCTGACCTTTCTGCCGGTCTCCTGGCCTCTAAAATGGCACCACACCTAAAAGGTACCTGCTCTGTGGTGACTTCCTGCAGGCTGTTGTGAGGATTGCATGTGTGCGTTATGTATGTGCAGTGTCTGTGCAATGTATGAATGTGTGTATATGCACAAGGTAGGCACATGTGCATCATGAATGCCCAATGTGTGTATGTGTGTGGTGCATGTACAATGCATGTGTGTGTGGTGCATGTACAATGTGTATGGTGCATGTACAATGTGTGTGTGTGTATGGTACATGTACAATGTGTGTGTGTGTATGTGTGTGTGGTGCATGTACAATGTGTATGTGCGTGTGTGCGCATGCATTGTGCCTGGCACAAAGTGCTCAGTAAGCCTTAGCGCTGATGGATGTATTATGATGATGTCGTTTCCATCCTTTCCAGATGTAGAATCTGAGACGTAGAGAATTTTGAGAGCCTGTCCACGCCCTCAGAGGCGAACAGTAGCAAAGTTAAGGCCAGGACCCCATTTGCCTAACTCACAGGCAGGGGCACCTTTCACTTAGCATGTCAACAAGTGTCAGGTGCCGGATGCTCTTTAAAGTTAGCTGTAGCGAACGAAGTAAATAAAACAAAATTAAATTAATGGTAATAAAAGGATCCCATAATGCTCACCAGAGTGCAGGGGAGCAAAGCCATTATCAGACTTTTCCTAAGCAATGTAGAGATATATGTTTTGTATTAATTTGCATTGCTTTACATGTCATTTTATATGCATTTCCATCTGCTGGTAATTTTCCTTGTGTGATCTAAATGCTGAAGCTTCAAGTACATAAGATCAAACAAAATTAATGAGGAATTAAATGCAGCTGTTTCAAACCCTAATGGGCCCCTGGGAATGATGGGCTTGGTGTGGGCTTTGGGGAAAGGAGTGGATCAATATTTACTATTCTAGAAGATGTGAACAGCCAGATACCATTTGATAAAAGCAGGCCACGTCTTAATGTGTGATGAAGCTTTTCTGCTGAGTATACTAGAAAAATAAGGAAAAGTAGAAGAAGACCAGAGAGAAATAGCCTGTTACATAAAGTGCCAGAAAATGAAGCAGAAACAGAATTCTGCTTTATGAAGCTGCACTGGTAAGAAACGCTAAAGGTCAGAAAGTAAAGATGGAACTTTTAAGCATAATCTTAAATACCAATGTGTAAAGTTTTAAAATAAATAAAGTTTCCCTAAATTTGGCTTACTAAGAAATAGGCCATTGCCAATGATAGGTCTTAGTAAAAAAATAAAATATATATATATGTATGTATATTCTATATAATAAAGAGGTAATATGCAAATTAACCTTCACACCCTCACAAGATGGCTGCCTACAACCAAGCTGGCAAGGAGCTTATTGAGGGACACCCAAATGATTGAAGAGCAGGCATCACCTCAAAACATAAGAAAAAGTGGAAAATGGGGTCTCTGAATGTTTGCCTCAAAACAAGAAAAGTTCTGTTGGGACAGTTTCTATCCACAAATTCCCTAAAGATGGGGGAAGTGTGTAGCTAGTGATGGACATTACTTTGAATAAAGCATTTTTGGTGCTTCTCCTGAAATTATCATGTTTTCTTTGATTACAAAATCCACATTATTAACTGGTACAGCTAATATATATATATTTTAAGAACAACTATGATTTCGTTACTTAGAGCAGTGGTTCTCAAAGTATGGTCCCTGTACCAGCTGCATCAACATTATCTGGGAACTTATGAATTTGCACCTGGAAAATGCAAATTCTGAGCCCACCAGATCTGCTGAATCGGGACCTCTGGGCCAGGCAACCTGCATTTTAATATTTAGAGCCAAGCCCTGTGGTATGGCTCAGAGATTAAGTATCAATCTATGAACCCAGGACGTCACGGTTCAATTCCCAGGCAGGCCACAGGACTGGTTGCCGGCTTGATCCCAGTAGGGGATATGTAGGAGGCAGCCAATCAATGATCCTCATCATTGATATTTCTATTTCTCCCTCTCCCTTCTCTGAAATCTATAAAAAAATATACTTAAAAAAATATTTGGAGCCAGATTTCATTCCTCTTGAACTTTCACTTGTTTGGCCTTAACCTTTCACTTCCCTCTTGTGGTCACTAGCTTCTCACTGTGCTGCTGACCTTGTAGGAAATTGTGCCCAGACACAAACCCATCCCTTCTCTGTCCCAAGGTCTAAACTGGTGGAAGATGCTTTCTAAGATCCTTTTAGGGTTCTGCAGCTCTGTGATCCTCACTCTGGGAGAACCACATGATTTGGTTTTGCTGCCTTTAAAAGAAAAACTCACCTGGCAGTCTTATACTACACAGAGACTCTTCCAAATAATAGAGCCAGCCAAAACACAGCTGTTTCTCCATAGATGCTGCTGTTGAACCCCATTTCTCCATCTGGGACAAGTGCAGTTAATTTCTTGGACCTAAGTATTAGTCTTTATCTCTGTGAAGTTTCATCTTACTAGATCCAAGTCTGTCCAGATCTGTTTGGGTCCTATTTCTGTCCTTTTTCATAGAAACCTGCATGTCCTCTGCCAATTTGGCCACTGATGTCCTGGCCTGAGGAATTGACAATGTGAGTATTTTTGTTGGAGGCCTTCCCCACAGTTAATGAGGCTTGGAAACTTGGCATCTTTTGCAGTCCTTGTGGGCCTAACATCAGAGTAGTTGTCATCAGTCCCATTGTGATTCGCATTGAAATGACTGCTGTTCCCAAGTGCTCCCTCCGTGGCGGTCTCCCCGGGGAGAGCTGTTCTCACCAGGTGGGCGGGCATCTCACGGCACCATCCAAGCTCCTCCTCAGGAGCCGTTTGTGATGAAGGCTTCTTTCTCGCTCTTTTGTTTATACCACCAGCTGAGATTTTTTTGTAGGCGACACAGAAGTAATTTTCAACTTATCTACAGTCAGATGAAGCTGAATTCAGAAATTTCAAAATAATAGGAAGTAAAAATTGTGCTTCATTTGTCCTCTCTGCTTCACTGCACACTCCCTTATCTCAAGCTCTAGAACTCAAGTCCATATTTAGCTAAGAGATTTAAATTATTTTATAATGTAAAATCTTGCTCACATATGATTTTTTTTTAGGATTTTTAAAGCAAATGTGTTGGGGTGAAATGAGTTAATCAAGACATATATATGTATGCTCACAACTCAGAGTCTAGTCTCCTTCCATCACCATTCTCCTTTCTTCTCCCTCCACCCCCTTTCCCTCTGGTAACCACCATACTGTTATCTGTGTCAATAAGTTTGTTTTGTTTGTTCATTTCTGTTTTGTATACTCCATATGAGTGAAATCATTTGATTCTCCTCTTTTTCCATCTGACTTGCTTCACTTAGCATGATATTCTCAAGATACAGCCATGTTGTCCCAAGTGGAAATTTTCATCATTTTTATGGCTGAATAGTATTCCATTGTATTTATGAACTATGTCCCCCTTTTCCAGTTACCCATTGAAGGACACTTGAGTTGTTTCCACGCCTAGATATTCAAAACAGTGCTGCAATGAACATTTTTAAAAAATATATTTTATTGATTTTTATTTTTATTTTATTTTGTTTTTTACAGAGAGGAAGGGGAAGGGATAAAGAGAAATATCAGAGAGAAACATTGATCAGCCTCCTCCTGCACACTGCCTACTGGGGATGTGCCCACAACCAAGGTACATGCCCTTGATCAGAATAGAATCTGGGACCCTTTAGTCTGCAGGCTGACACTCTATCCACTGAGCCAAACTGGTCAGGGCCACATATAACTTTATGAATAAGTGTTTTTAATTTTGGGGGTAGATACTCATAAGAGGGATTGCCGGGTCATAGGATAGCTCTTAATTTTTTGAGAAACCTCCATACTGTTTTCCATAGAAGTTGCTCCAGTTTACATTCCCGCCAGCAGGTGTGAAAGTTCCATTTTCTCCACACCCTCTCTAACACTTGTTACTCCCTGTTGTGTTGATAATAGCTATTCTAACCTGTGTGAGGGGGTATCTCATTGTGGTTTTGGCTTGCATTTACCTTATAGCTAGTACGGATGAGCATCTTTTCATATATCTGTCAGCAATCTGTCCTACACAATTCTTAAAAGAATACAACTAGATAATGTAATTGCACACACACAAAAAAAATGCTTTAAAAGGCAAAAGCAAAACAACTTTATGGCAAGAATGCTTTTAGCCATGGTTGCTAGAGCATGAAGCAGTGCCTGGAATTCTATACTGTTATTTATGACCCTTATCTAATCCTCCTGGAGCCCTCTTCTTCCTCCCTCTCCCTGCATTGAAAGAGGAGCCTTAAACCAAGCTTCAAAAATCCCCCAAAAGATCCAAGACTGCTTTCTTCTTCCAAGATGCTACCAAACCTCTTTCAATGGGTTCTCACTTACCGCAGCAAACAGAAAAACGTGTCCGGTGCCAATGCAGCACTTTGTAACCTCAAGTAAATGTCCATGAACGCTCGGTTCTTCTAGCTCTCTGCTTTCATTCCTCCTCCAGTGGTTCTCAACCTTTCTAATGCCGTGACCCTTTAATACAGTTCTTCATGTTGTGATGACCCCCAGCCATGAAATTATTTTTGTTGCTACTTCATAACTGTAATTTTGCTACTGTTACGAGTCGTAATGTAAATATCTGTGTTTTCTGATGGTCTTAGGCGACCCAACTCGTGGTTCTCAACTTGTGAAGTAGCAACAAAAATAATTTTATGGTTGGGGGTCACCACATGAGGAACTGTATTAAAGGGTCGTGGCTTTAGAAAGGTTGAGAACCACTGGAGCCCCTTTGCTGTGTTCTGATCTAGGTAAGGGGGAAATAGACCAGGTAGTCCCTTCGGAGGAGGGCTTGCTGTGCTCAGCCTGGACAGGCGGCCTGTCTGCTTTTGGATAGGTTGGGCCTGTTTCCAGAGGCTCTGTGAACGCTGGCGTTTGTCACGGGCATCTGCCAGATCTGGACAACCTGGGACAAAGCTGCCGGTTCAGATTGCAGCGGAGGGTGGGCACGGGGGCCCAGACCAGGAAGAACAGTCTCAGCACAGGTCCTTGCTTGCCCGCCTTTCTTTTCTCTTCCTTCTACTCCTCTGCATCATTGCAGCCTATTTGGAATATTTCAACTGTTGTGTCCTTTTTCTGCCCTTATCCCCCACCCCACCCCCACCCACCCACATTTACTAAAAGGGGAGGCTCTCTCTGCCAGTCATCATCTTCCACCAGGTTCTCCCTCTGGCCTTTCTGGTACCCACCTTGCCTTACTTTGAGGCAGGCAAAGGCAGATGGGGGCAGCGTCAGATGGGTCAGGAGAGAGAGGTGGGATGGCACACAGGTAGACACAAATTAAAGGGTGAAGACTAGATCATGGAAACAAACTGGTAGAATGATACAGAGGAGCCCTGGCCAGTTTGGCTCAGTAGTTTGAGCGCCATCCCATCACCAGAAGGTCACCAGTTCCATTCCCAGTCGGGGTACATGCCCAGGTTGCGGGCTTGATCCCCAGGAGGGGATGAGCTGGAGACAGCCGATAGATGTTTCTCTTTCTCCCTGTCCTTTCCTCTCTCTAAAATCAATAAAAAAAATACTGTACATTTGAAAAGGATCATATGGAGATTCTGGAGCCGGAGAAAGGGATGGGGCCCAGGGGAGGGATCCTAAGACAGGAGGAAAGTAAAGCCAAGGCCATGGCATGAAAATCCCCGAGTAAAAGAAGTATTTCCAATTGCTAGCGAGTGGCCTTTTCCGGGGAACTGTCGCTACAGTGAAATTTAAATGTCACAAAACCACTGGGATTTCTGGAGGTGGTGTTCAGTTGCCCAGGACCTCACTGTTTCTCTCTGTGTTCTCCTGGGCAGCACAGTCTCCAGTGGTGTCTCCCCAGAATCTAGTATAGTGCCTGCCTAGCACATGATGGGACCACAGTAAATGGTTGCTGGATGGATGGGCAACCGGTGGAGGGAGATAGAAGTAGGCTGTGTGAGCATAAAGGCATGCATGTAAGATACATACCCAAGCCGAAACCGGTTTGACTCAGTGGATAGAGTGTCGGCCTGCAGACTGAAAGGTCCCAGGTTCGATTCTGGTCAAAGGCATGTATCTTGGTTGCAGGCACATTTCCAGTAGGGGGCGTGCAGAAGGCGGCTAATCGATGTCTCTCTCATCAATGTTTCTGACTCTATTCCTCACCCTTTCTCTCTGTAAAAAATCAATAAAATATATATTAAAAAAAAAAAGATACGTACCCAAAAGGAGTGAAAGCAGGGACATGACAGATGTTTGAACACCCAGGTTCTTAGCAGTATTATTCGCAAGAGCCAAAAGATGGGAGCAATCAATGCCAGTGTCCATGGACAGACAAATGGATGAACAGAACGTGGTCTATACATACAGTGGCATATTATTTGGCCTTGAAGAAAATGGATGAAAGTTGAAGAAGACATTGTGTTAAGTAAGCTGAGCCAGTCACAAAAAGGCAAATATTGTCTGATTCCTCCTTTGTGAGGTTCCCAGAGTAGTCAAGCTCAAATAAAGAGAAAGTAGAATGGGGGCTGCCAGGGGCTGGCAGGAGGAGAGAAATGGAAGTTTGTGTGTAATGGGGGCTGAGTGTCAGCTGGGCCAGAAGAAGTTCTGTGGATGGATGGTGGTATTCACTGCAAAGCAGTGAGTGGACTTAATGCCACAGACCTGTACCACAAAACTGGTTAAAATTGTAAACTTTACGTTATATATTTTATGACCATGAAATAGTAGAAAATGCATATATTATCAATTAATTCATAAATATGGAACAACAAAAGTTAGTTTTAAAGCAAAGACCGTAAGCAGGTGACACTCAGGAAGTTTGTATCAGAGAGAGGCCAGAGGGACACCAGGCTTGTAAAGATGCTTAAGACAGTGCTGCTCAGAATGGGCGTCTGAACCCTCATCCGAGGCAGGGACGCTCAAAGGCATTTCGTCCGGTTATCCCCACATACACACAAAACACAAGCACACAAAAAGGAAGCTGTTTTAAAAAAGTTAAAACCTACAGAACAGCCGTAAGAATAGCACACAGTGGGCAGCCAGCTGATTGCCCTTGACGGTGGTGAGCACGCTGAAGGCTTTGATGGGGCTCCAGCACCATCCTGCAGGGGGCAGACCCCCAGGGCTGCCTCTGGGGGGCGGTCTCCGCGTGCAGACATGGGAGTGTCGGGGGGTGCAGGGACATGCCAAGTCTCCATCGGGAAAAGAGCCGCTGCTCTGTGACACTGGTGCTCCTCCTCCGGCTGTTGTTTCTCTGCTTTCCGCCCCTTACCCTCACGCAGCCTGTGACCTCTGTGCCCACGGGTGAGCTCTGTCCCCACAGTGCCCCCGTGAGTCAGCCCCTGGGCCCTCTCTCAAGATGAGGAAGCAGGGGGCTCACGAGATTAGTGACAGCTCATTAGGGCAGTCGGGACTACATTCCAAACCCATTATGTTGTACACAAAGGTAGAGTAGGAGGGTAAGACGGGGCGGGGGTTGCGGGCGGGGGGACGGGAGGTCAAGTGTGTGGCAGGGAGGAGAGGAATGGGGTCAGGCAGGTAGGGAAGGAATGAGAGAGTGACTCACAGCTGCTCAGTGTGGCTCACCCTGCACCACACTGTTACAACAAGCTCTCCGGAAGGCAGCTCACCTGTAAGGTGACTTTCGGAAACCATGGGGCCTGCCCCCTGCCCATGGCCAGAACCAGACCATGCCCAGAACCGGACCGAAGGAGGCTTGCCAGACGCCGAGTGGCGCTTACCTGAGGGTTGGTGGGCAGGCGGCACCGCTCCTGCCAACATCAGAGTTAGTTCGGCAAATCTTGGAGTCCGCTCTCCTGCCAATGTTTACCCCAAGCCTCCATCTGCCTCTGCATACAGACGGAGGAGGCAGACACGCAGCAGCATCTGAGACACATAATTTTGCACGTGGCTATATAAGGGATTGTGCTGTTGTGTAAGTGGACGTGTTAGCCTGGTTTAAATTTAAACGTGTGTGTGTGTGTGTGTGTGTGTGTGTAACATGACTCTTTCCATATGGCCATCTCACACATAGAAGGGAGTTGTTTTTCTCATATGACAAGAACGCGGAGTGGGCCTTTGCTGCTGTGGCTCAGCGGTTTGAGGGTTGGGGGCTGAGGTCTCTGATGGTCAGTTGCTTGACCTGGTGCTTCCCGGTGCCGAGAGGGCAGCGACAATGCCGGCCGCCGTGTTGGAGTTCAGGCAGAGGAATGGATGAAGGGGAATAGATGACAACATGGCACACGGCCCCCCAGATTAGGGTTTTTAAAGAACTTTCCCAGATACTGGCATTATAGTTCATGGACTGGCCCTCTGTAACGGAGGCTGGGGAAAGGCTTTTAGAGGGGCATGTTTTTGCTACAACAGTAGCGGGGTTCTCCTATTACCGTGGAAAGGAAGGGTGGGTCTCTTCCACAGCCACAGATACAGCGTACCTCAGGGCCTGTTTCTGAATGCCAGCTCATTGACCTCTCCCTTCTAGCACACCACCACTCTGTTCTAATGACTGTAACATTGTAATTCGTATGAAAATATGAAGCGTCTGCTTTTACTGTTCTATACAGTTGGCATAAGTTTGCTTAGATTTTTGTTGTTGTTGTTCTGTTAATCCTCACTGGAAGATAGGGAGAGAGGAGGAGATGGGAGGGAGAGAAAGAGAGAGAGAGAGAAAGTCACATTAATGTGAGAGAGACACATCGATCGGTTGCCTCTCACACACGCTGGATTGGGCTGGGGGGGGGTTGAACCTGCAACCCAGGCCTGTGCCCTTGACCTGGAATCGAACAGTGTGTAAGCCAACACCCTAACCACTGGGCCACCGGCCAGGGCAGGATGTTTAGTTTTGTGTTTTTTTTTAACTAAACAGTCTTTTACATTCTTTATTATATTAGCCTAAAATAAAACCTCCCTGTTGAGAAAACAGACAAAGGCCTGCCCAGGAGACAGAAATAAACAGGTTAACAAAGGAACTGCCACTGTGGTAAGTGCTTAGGAGAAAACAAGGACTTGAGTGGGTCGAGAAGGCCGATCAGAGAGGAGGGGAAGGACATTCCTCCTACACTGAGGGATGTGAGGGGCCAGGCAGGCCAGGGCCCGAGGGAAAGCGGCCTGGACATGGGGACAGCAGTACGAAGGGCCTGAGGCAGGGAAGAAGCTGGTGTCCGAGGACATTGTCGAGGCTGCTGTGGCTTAGAGGATAAGGAGCAGAAAAAGGTGAAGCTGGAGAGAAGGGCAGGGCCAGGAACCACTGGGCCTTGTGGCCATGGGAACAAGCTCTGATTTTAGTCCAAGTGCAATGAAACCCCCCTGGAGGGTTTTAAGTGCTGGGAGTGAGACTAGGGAGGGGGAGTGATCTGACTTTCCAACAAGATCTTCCTGGCTGCTGTACAGAGAATGGATTAGAGGGAAGCAAAGGAAGCTGGTTGAGGAGGTTATTTCATAGGTGGGCAGGAGTGGATGCTGCCGTGGATTAGAGAGGTTCTGATGGAGTGGAAAGGGGTGGGTGGATTCAGAATTCTTTCTGGATGGGTTTTGCTACTGTCAAGAGCTTGGAGAGGCAGCCTGGCATTGTGGTTAAAAGTATAGGCTCTCTGCCCGGCTGGTGTGGCTCAGTGGCTGAGCATCAACCTATGAACCAGGAGGTCACGGTTCAATTCCTGGTCAGGGTACATGCCTGGGTTGGGGTTTTGATCCCAGTAGGGGGCATGCAGGAGGCAGCCAATCAGTGATTCTCTCTCATCATTCATGTTTCTATCTCTCCTTCTCCTTTTCTCTCTGAAATCTATAAAAATATATATTTTTAAAAAGTGTAGGCTCTAAAATTGGGCCATAGTTGAGAATACTGGCTCCTCCACATATTTCCTCTGTGACTCAATTTCCTGATCTGAAAAATGACAATACTTTCCTCATAAAGCTATTGAATGGAATCCATAATAATAAAAGCATAATATGCTAATTAGACCGGACAGCTGAATGATCTTCCAGACATCCTTCTGGATGACCTTCTGGACAAAGCCGGGGCTGTGAAGGCCAAGGCAAGCTGGGACTGCTGTGAGGACTGAGCTCCCATGAATTTCATGCATCGGGCCTCTAGTAAACAAGAAAATGTAAATAGTTGTAGTGATCTAGATCATTAGGAGGGGTAGGTATGTGCCCAGTGCCGTGGGCAGCATGGAGACTTGTGTTGACTTTGGCCAGACCCTCTAAATGGAGGGGCCGTGGCGCTGGGCTGGATAGAATGCTACCCAGAGGGGCCCGATATGGGGCCTAGAGGTCCCTGCTCTGTCCAATCCCTTGAGGGGCTCAGGTGGATGCACACACATGTATGCAATGGGGAAAACATGTGCCCAGCATCCCAAGAATGGAATGGGGTTAAATGACGGGCTGGCCTGATTCCTCATTTAGAAAAGGAGGAATTTGGACTCGATCACCACTAAAGTCCTTGCCAGTTTCAAAATTTTGCTCCCAGGCTTATCAGGAAGTGTGGATTAATTGATTAAGGCTTGGTGGAGAAGGCTCAGAAAAGTAAATGCTATTCTTTTTTTTTTTAAATATATTTTATTGAGTTTTTACAGAGAGGAAGGGAGAGGGATAGAGAGTTAGAAACATCCATGAGAGACATCGATCAGCTGCCTCCTGCACGCCCCCTACTGGAGATGTGCCCGCAACCAAGGTACATGTCCTTGATCGGAATCGAACCTGGGACCTTTCAGTCCACAGACCGACGCTCTATCCACTGAGCCAAACCGGTTTCGGCGTAAATGCTATTCTTTAAATTTTTTCTTTCTATAGAAAAGTATGTTGACCCCGGTTCGAAATCACCCTCTAACAATTTAAAGTCCCAGTTTAGATTAGGACTTGTTCACAGTAGTATATATATAAGACGTGCTATGTAGTGAGACTTCTTATTAAAAAGAAAGCCAAACAAACAAAACAAACAAAAACACCCAACAAGATGTATTGAAAACAGTCTGGAAGGACACACCACCCACAGAGTGTCCTCACCGGGGAGGTGGATTACTAAGGAGTTGTGTTTTTCTCTGAGACTTCTCTGACTTTCTGATTTTTATTTATTTAATGACGATGCTGCCTTTAATAAACAGAACGTAAAACCTTTTCCTTTCCTTTCTGACACTATCCCCTCTCATCATTTAGGACTGTTCGTTCTCCATTTGTATTGTCTTGTATTTTGCCTCCTCACTGTTTCCTGCTCTCAGTCGGATAATTATTTCCAATCTTTCCTCTAGAACAGTGATTTGCAAACTGTAACTTGCAAACCACATGCAGCTCGAAAGCCGAGGTTTGCCGCTCTGTTGACTAATGAGTTTGCCCACCACTGGACCAGACTAAATGTTACCGTGTTGTTGGAAGCTGTGAGGATTAGGCAAAATTGTGGCATGTTGTGCGCAAAGAGGTAAAGGGTAGTATGTGACAGTGGGCAGTAAACTCATCAGTCAACAGTGCGGCATACCTCGGCTTGCAAGCTGCATGTGGCTCTTGAGCCACGGTTTGCCAACCATTGTTCTAGAACAATGAGAACGGAAGGCCACCTGGGCAAGAGACCTGCCTTCCGGCTCCTTTGCAGGCTCTTCGGGAGCTGCACAGGGTGGGGAGGGGAGGTGCGCTTGGAGAAGGGAATTCATCTCGGCTGCGTCGTCCTCACGCCAGTGGTCATGCTCCAAAACTTCCTCTGGGCTCAGTGATGTGCATGGCATCAAAGAGGGCCCGTGGCTTTGTTGAAATCAAGGAGCTACGTTCAGTAGAAGGACCTTAGCTCATGCAACTGGATGAGGGTTTTTCTTTCTCTTTGTTTGTTTAGTGAGCTCACCTTTACATTAGTGTTCTTAAGTGATGATTCTTCTTTGTAAGACTTCAGCAAGAAGCAAAATCTTAACACTGCTCAATCAATAAATTCTTCAAATCCTATTTTCACACAGGACATAATGATGCAAAGTTTAAGAAGTTGAAGCTGGCCCAAAAGGGAATACAGTCTCCACCACAGAGAGCTCCTCCAGAAAGTTTTCTGGCAGAATTAGTGATTCTCAGGGCCCACATGGTATCACTGCCCCTGCAAAACAGGCAAGTCAGAAGTAAACAGAGACAGGACATGAGACGGGAATTTCTTAGGGTGAGCTGGCTTTCCTCTCCTTCAGAGCCTTCCACGCGCTGGGAGACTGACTCGTCTCTCCCTTCCCAGCGGATCGGCCCAGCCTCCTTCCCCGGTAAATAAATAATCCCTGAACTAGGGAAGGCTCGGGACTTCAAACGTGGTTTGCTGTTCATTTCTGTTCCAGCTTTAGGACAGTTAGATAAGCCATAGTCATGAAAGAGTTTATAGTCAGGAACCAAAACTGTTGTGGAAAATACAGGTTTTCTTTAGATGCCAAGAGACAGTATTGGCTAAAGGGTTAAGAGTGCATCTCTGGAACAAGGCTCTCTGGGTTCAAGTTCCAGCTGAAGTACTTTCTGGCCCTGTAGCTTTGGGCAGCTTCTTAATCTCCTGGTGCCTCAGTTTACAGTCTTGTCGGAAGAGTAAAGGTGGTGCTAACTCACTGATCTGTTGAGAGGGTTGGATTCTTACATGCAGAGCACTTAGAACAGTGTCCTGAGTAGCAACTCTAAAGAATTAGACTATATTAATAATAATGATATTATTAATAAAGAGCCTTACATGGAGGCATTCAGGCATTATTCATTCCAAAATAGTGAGTTTATGTTGAAACTTTTAGGGGGAATAGAAAGTAGGTTGAAAAATAAGACAAGATGCCAAAAGTCTGGGAGAAATCTAAAAAAAAAAGTGCTTACCACTGAGGAACAGTCGTGTCTGGGCTGGAGGCTGGAGGTGATGGGGAGGAGGGGACAGAACCACGCGGGCATTTACCAGGCGGTCACGATCTGGATGTGCTGAAGCACTGTGCATCCCCCCGTTCAGCCCCAAATGCCTCGGGTGTTACTGCCATTATTAACGTCCTACGACCAATGAAGATGCAGAGGTCGAGGCGCTTGTCCAGGATCCAGGTGCTCGACAGGCATCATTCCTGAGGGGTGCAGGGGCCTCTCCTGAGCTGAACCCAATGGTTTCAGGATCCCACGTGGATTCCTCTTCCCCACCCAGCCCCCCAGCGAGCTCTTAGCTCTCCACAGCTTTCTCCTTTCCTAAAACATTTCCATCTCTCACTTTGATCAGAAAAGTAAAAGTCAGTACATAAAATTATCTAGTGAATTCTCTTCATTAAAAAAAACAAAAACCCAAAGCCAACACACCCTCCCAGATTTAGAGTCTGGCAAGCTGGGCCTGGGAAAAAAGAGGCCGGATCACGTGTGCATGTGGGGTGACCCTTGTCACAGGGTCTCCTGAACCCTCACAGCAGCTGGGGGGAGGGCTGCTAATCCCCACTTTGAAATCAGAAAACTGGGCTTCTGAGGTTGGTTTGATCAGTCTTGCAGCTGCCAAGTGTGTCTCCAGGAACCAAGCCCAGGTCTGTGGCATCCTGCAGCCCACACAGGCACTTTCTTTGCTCTTTCCCAAGTACCCCCCTCCAACCTGAAAGAGTTTCTGGAAGGACTCACAGGTGTGCAGGGAAGGGAGGGGCCTGGAGGAGGCTGAGGCCAGCTAATCTGCAAATATGGCCTGTGGGTCCCTCATTCTTGATGCCCAGGCACAACCTTATTCAGTACCTTTCTTCCAGTTTCCCTCCTCCCACTCATGACGACCATCCCCTTCCTTCCCTGGGACAGGAAGCATGCACTTCCATGACATGTGTGGATTCTGAAATCGCTGACTTAAGGAGAGTGCATTGAGGAGCTGCTAATGGCCGTGGCCATTTAGCCCTGAGTGCATTTATAACTACTTAGCTGGGTGTACCGTTGTGCCTGCTGTTTCCCTTAAGGCTGTAAACAGCACCTGGAAGGGCTGGGGGAAATGATGATTTGGGGGAAAGCTTCATTCGACATCCTGTTGGGTTTTTATTGAATTATCCAAATAGACCCTATTTCAGCTGCACTCTGGTGAGCAAACCTCACCATCATTTCCTTGTGAGTTCCTCCGTAGTCACCAGGAACTGAACCCCTGCAGAGATAGGCTCCGTGCCAGGTCAGGCTTCCTCCTCTGCCTGGGCGGGTGGGAGGGGAAATACCCTTCTCCCGTGGGTGGGAGATTACTTGTAATCTCTATAATAAAAGCCTCAGCAACTGGTACAGCAGAATGACCAGAGGGATTGGTCACTATGATACGAACTGACCACCAGGGGGCAGATGCTCAATACAGGAGCTGCCCCTGGTGGTCAGTGCATTCCCACAGAGGGAGCGCCGCTGAGCCAGAAGCCAGGCTCATGGCTGGTGAGTGCAGCCTCGGTGGCGGGAGCCTCTCCCATCTCCGCAGCAGTGCTAAGGAGCAGAGAGCCGAACCGTAAGGAGCAAGTAGGCGGGTGGTAAGAAGCAAGGGATCCTGGATTGCTAGAGGGATGTCCGACTGCCAGCTTAGGCCAGATCCCTGGTCGGGGGAGGTGGAGTCAGGCCTAAGACAGCAGGTGGACATCCCCCGAGGGGTCCCAGATTGCAAGAAGGTACAGGTTGGGCTGAGGAACACCCCCCTAACCCCCTACAAGTGCACGAATTTCATGCACCAGGCCTTTAGTGTAACTAGAAGATGACTTCTGGGCAGCAAAATGACACCTGCTTCCTGTTCATGAGCTTTTCAGTGTTTGCAGAAGGTGGTTTTGCTGCCCTGGTCTCCTAGGAACCAGGGGCCAGCATAGCTGCCAGCTTGTGACCAGCCAGCTCGAGTCAGACCCGGGGCAGGCGGAGGTGCTCCCTTTTCTCCCTCCAGACCCTGCGCCTGGGGGTTCTCACAGGCCTGGGCTGCAGGTGGCAGGGAAGAGAGGTGGTACCACCTGCCCCCAGCTTACCTCCAGCTTCAGGCTCCTGACTCTGTTACTGCTGGGTGTTCCCTAAGCAAATCGCAGACGCAGCTGGAGGGGCCACGGGTGTCCAAAAGCGGAACTTTGGTTGGGCACTTTGGTCTGGAACTTGCTGCAGGCTTGCGAGCCCGAGAAAAGCCGCTGACTTCTCACCACTGGGAAGAAGCCAGCAGCCCCTTTCAGCATTTGACAAAAGCTCACCTTGTATCATCACAACTTCTAACTTGGGGAAAGGAATGCTTTCAGTCAAGGAATTTCCGTGAAGGAGTTTTGCTTTGGCTGGGGACAGGGTGGATTTATCTTAGGGCTGATTCTATCCCCTGATGTCAAAGACTGGCCCCCAGACAGACAAGGTGTTCCCCTTAAAGATCAAAAGCCAGGTGCCTGGGCTGTCCAACTCCTGCTCCTTCTTCCTTTGAAATGGACTCTGGTCCCTCCCTGCTGAAGCTCAGACATGGGACCCAGAGTGTGCTTGCCACCTCTCCCTTCCGGGTGTCCTGTGACCGTCTCTCTCTGGGCAGGCGGCCAGGCAGCCAGGCCTCCTCGCCCCACTCAGCCTCTCAGGCGGCGGGTTGCAGTCAGAAGTGTGTGCTCCAGGCTTTCCATTCTCAGGAAGGCTCGGGGTAAGTGTGGTGCAGAGGGGGCCCCGGGAAAGGGTGGCGGGACTGGGAGCCAGCCTTTGCTGTTTTACTTAAATGTGAAGCTGAAAATTAAACGGCACCTCATAAATGACATGACAGCCCTGGGAGCCTTTATAAACCTCTTTAGCAATGTGAGGGCTTTTCATTTTAATCACGGTGGTTATCAGCAGGAACTGTTAACTAATGCTAGTTTGAGATTTCATGGACCAATAAAGCAAGGAAAGTAAAAGCAAAAAATTCATTTGGGTAAGATTCATTCTAATTTTAGCGGTGTATGTAAGTTGCTTTCTATTTATGCCTAATTACCATGAATTAGGACAATGATGAGGCAGATTGATTGGGATTGATTAATCTCCAAGTTTATCACAATACCCAATTCTGGTGAGATCCAGTGCGTTCAGGGTAGTATGGCCATAGACACAACTCGCAATTCCAAACGTGTGCTCAGGCATCTGGGGTTGTAGTTTGTGTCTGTCGCCTTGTTCCTGGGGAGTCAATCTTCCCACACTTTCCAACAGCTGACAGGAACTGTGACCTTGAGACTGAGTGGATGGCACCCTACTCAGTTCACTGTGGAGGAGCAGAAGGCGGAGACCAGGCAAGGGACTCTGAGCCATGTGCCTGACTGGGGTTCCTTTGACCTGGGTTCTGAGTCAGCAAAGGTGTTGTCTGGACCTGGAAACAGGATGGAGAAGAAAGACTGGGTTTGAGGCGTGTTAATGAGGGGATTTGTTCATGTGTGTATAGGAAAATGGAAGAGTCAGATGGCTCTTGAGTTTTGAGCATGGCTCATTGAGTGGACGGTGTCACTATAAATTGAGACAGAAAACACAGAAGAGATGGAATGTCAGGTTCAATTCTGGACTCACTGAGGTTGAGTGCCTTAGACATCTTAACGGATATGTCCACCAAACAATTGGCTGTTCACTTTGGAGGCTTGGGCAAGAAGTAGGGGTTAGAGATAAAGTGTTGGCATTGTGTATGTGGAAGTTGAACTCCAGTAGAAGTATGTGTGAAAAGAGCAGTGAGTAGAGAACAGAACCCTGGGGAAACCCACAGAGAGACACTGAGATGTGGCCAGAGAGGACACGGATCCTGCTGGGGAGCTTACAGTCCATAGGTGTTCTTTGAGAGTGAGTAAAGCAAATGTAAATGAGCAAATGTTATTCCCAGCAAAACTTTTTTTCAACTCAGCTATACAGTCTTCAAAAATAAACCAGGTTCAAAAATTTCTTGCTAATTCTAAGGAAATTGGTAGAAGTTTACATTCTCATTTAAGATGTATTAGGAAATTACATTGGGTTCCTCAAACTTTAGGTAGTACTATCTGGATCCTGCTGCTTCCTAAACAGCATATCTGTGCCCCCCCCCCCTTCATTGAGCTATTTTACCTAATCCTATCTAATAAAATTGACCATACCTCCGCTATACCCACAAGCCATGCCTGCCAGCCAATCAGGAGCAAGTATGCAAATTAACCCTACAGCCACAGAGAGAGCAGGAGGGAGGCTTGGATGGCCCCTGGCAATGGAGAAAGCCAAGCTTTCCGCACACCCTGGCCAAACCAGGCCTCTGCTTAAGGCAACAAAGTATCAATGGCTGTGTGAACAAAAGGCTTGGCTCCACTCCAGGCTACAAAGTTTCAATTGTAGAAGATAAATAAATCCCAGAAACCAGGGCCTCCACTTGGGTCCCTGTGGGGCATGGTTGGCCTGAAAACCACCACAGGCCCCTCGGCCAGGCTACCTCACAACCCAAGGGAACACCCACCTTGATCCAGGACACCCTTCAGGGCAAACCAGCTGGCCCCCACCCATGCACCAGGCCTCTATTCTATCTAATAAAAGAGTAATATGTAGATTGGCCATTACTCCAACACACAAGATGACTTCCCCCATGTGGTCAAAAGATCCTGCCCCCATGTGGACACAAGATGGCCACCATAAGATGGTCAGCATGGGAGGGCAGTTAGGGGTGACTGACCAGGCCCGCAGGGAAGGGCAGTTAGGGGCAAACAGGTTGGCAGGGGAGTAGTTAGGGGGTGATCAGGCTAGCAGGCAGAAGCAGTTAGGGGCAATCAGGAAGGCAGGCAGGTAAGCAGTTGGGAGCCAGCAGTCCTGGATTGTGAGAGGGATGTCTGACTGGCCTAAACAGGCAGATTGGAGAGGGAGCAGGCTGGACTGAAGGACACTCTTTCCCCCTCCCCCCATGCACAAATTTTGTGCACCAGGGTTCTAGTAAAGTAATATAATCATCTTTTATGTTCAAGTAGTATGAAAGGCTACTCAGTGATAAGTAAATCCCCATTTTACCCTGGCCCATCCTGCCCTACAAAGCAACTCCTGTTCCCAGCAGTGTTGTTTCTATACAACATCTTCCCAGAAATACTGGCCCATGGGCCAGATTCAGCCAGCTCTCTGTTTTTGTAAATAAAGTTGTTTTTTTTAATATATTTTTATTGATTTTTCATAGAGAGGAAGGGAGAGGGACAGAAAGTCAGAAACATCGATGAGAGAGAGACATCGATCAGCCACCTCCTGCACACCCCACACTGGAGATGTACCCGAAAGCAAGGTACATGACCCCGATCGGAATCGAACCCAGGACCTTTCAGTCCACAGGCCGATGCTCTATCCAATGAGCCAAACCGGTCTCGGCTGTAAATAAAGTTTTATTGGAACACAGCCATGCCCACTCTTACATTGTCTGGAGGCTGCATTTTCACTCCAACAGCAGAGTTGAAGAGTTGTGACAGAGAAAGGAAAGTTTTGCCAACATGTGCTCTTTGTTGTAGACATCTGTGTGTATGGTCTTTTTTTTTTAGACATATGTAAGCACACTACACACAGTTCTGACTTTTGCTTATTTCTATTTCACACTGCATGGTGGAAATTGTTCCACAGGGGCACATGCAGATTTGCCTTTTTCACAGAATGTGGATATAATTTATCAGTCTCTGTTGAGGGATGTTTTAGTGCTTTTCAGTCTTTAACATGAACAAGTAACACTGCAGGGAACCTGCTTGTGTGTACACCTTCTTTGCACACATGAGCTCTTCTGGGTAGGTATGTGTAAAACTGAGAGATATTGCACACCCCCCCCAAGTAGTTTTTATCCCCCACCCTCAATGAGAGTCATGTTCTTTTCACTATAAGGAAGGGCTAAATTGCTAAACACTATGAGGAAATGGAGGCTAACAAAATAAAAAATAAAGAAATGTGCAAGATTACCAAGTTTAATTTGTACAAAATTTAACAGTCCTAATACCAACCATAGCTCCTTTGGCCGACTGTCGACTGCTCTTATTTTTTAAGGTAGTCTTAGTCCATGCAGGTGCCTGTAACAAATACCATGGATAGGGTGGCTGGTAAACAATAGAAATTTCTTTCTCATGGTTCTGGAAGCTCCAAGTGCAAGATCAACATGATGGGTTTTGGGAAGGCCCTCTCCCAGGTGCACACTGCTGACTCCTTGCTATGTCTTCACTGGGGTCTCTCATCATAAGGGCACTAATCCTATTCATGAGGGCTCCACCCTCATGACCCAATTACCTTCATGACCTCAAAGCCCCACCCCCAAATACCATCACAGTTATGGATTCAGTTTCAACATATGAATGTTGGAAGAGACCTATTCAGTCTATATAGCAGTGGGATTTACAGGGTTTTTCCCACCTGATTTCAGACATCCATCTAATCAGGATCTGAAGGTAAAATAAAGAAAGATACTCCTGCTGAGACCGGTTTGGCTCAGTGGATAGAGCGTCGGCCTTTGGACTGAGGGGTCCCTGGTTCAATTCCAGTCAGGGGCATGTACCTTGGTTGTGGGTACATCTCCAGTGGGGGACGTGCAGGAGGCAGCTGATTGATGTCTCTCTCTCATCGATGTTTCTGACTTTCTGTCCCTCTCCCTTCCTCTCTGTAAAAAATCAATAAAATATGAAAACAAAAACAAAAACGAAAGATACTTCTTTTGATCTCAGGTGGGCCATTTGCCACTCCACAAATTTCTTAATGACATCCATTTCTCTAGACCTCTTCCCAGAGTACTCCCTCCCCAAATATGCTAAGCAGAAATGTAGATAATATAAAATGACATATTACTCAAGTATCTATATATTTTTAAAATATATGTATATATATATTTTTTTATTGATTTCAGAGAGAAAGGGAGAGATAGAAATATCAATGATGAGAGAAAATCATTAATTGGCTGCCTCCTGCACACCCCACACTGGGGATCAAGCCAGCAACCCAGGCATATGCCCTGTCTGGGAATTGAATTGGTAACCTCCTGGTTCCTGGGTTAATGCTCAACTGCTGAGCCACACCTGGCTGGGCTATAGTTAAGTAGTTTACATTATTTTTCCATTCTACTTGGTAAGCAACATCTCTCAAAATTAGATATAGTTAGTACAGAATACCACAAAATACCACCATTCTACATAGTTCCATTTCCTTATTTCTGGATTCTCTGAGGGCAAGAAACTTGTTTTAATCTTTATTGTTGAAAGTATTACATATGTCCTCTTTCCCTAGATCCCCCTTCTCCTCTTCCAGCCTATCCCCCCGCCCTCCACCGCCCTATTGTCTTTGTCTGTTGAAGTAATTTTATCTCAACGTTTCCACTGAATTATTCCTTTTGCCTCTTACAGAATGAAGATATTCAGATGTTGTATTAAATATCCCCTACAGCAGAAAGTTTTCATCCTATTCTTAACGCTGTGGCTGTTCTCCTTATTGAAGCTTCTAAATGTGGGAAGGCTCCTCTTCCCTCAGAGAGGCATTTACTTGGTGGAGCACTTCCTCAGTACCTCCCCTTTTGTAAGGAACAGATACACCCATACGAACAACGACGTCCAGTATAAAGTTAACTGTTCCGGTATCTATGAACAGGAGCCTCTGGAAATTGGCAAGACTCTGGAAATTAGAAGAAGAGATATCATTGACTTGGATGATGATGACGTTGTGGCAATGACCAGCAATTGTGATGTTTATCAGATCCTAAGAAGGTACCATCAAAAGCTCGTGTCAAGGGAAGAGAAGAGCTTCCCAATAGCCTATTCTTTGGTGGTTCACAAAGATGCAATCATGGTTGAAAGGCTAATCCATGCTATCTACAACCAGCACAACATTTACTGCATCCATTATGACCGTAAGTCACCCGACACCTTCAAAGTCGCCATGAACAATTTAGCCAAGTGCTTCTCCAATATTTTCATTGCTTCCAAATTAGAGACTGTGCATTATGCCCACATTTCCAGACTCCAAGCTGATTTAAATTGCTTGTCAGATCTTCTCAAGTCTTCAGTTCAATGGAAATATGTTATCAACCTGTGTGGGCAAGACTTTCCTTTGAAGTCCAACTTTGAATTAGTGTCAGAGTTGAAGAAACTCAATGGAGTAAATATGTTAGAGACAGTGAAACCCCCTAACAGTAAGATGGAAAGGTTCATTTATCACCATGAACTCAGACAGGTGCCTTATGAATATGTGAAGCTACCAGTAAGGACGAACATCTCCAAAGAAGCACCCCCTCATAACATTGAGATATTTGTTGGCAGTGCTTACTTTGTTTTAAGTCGAGCGTTTGTTAAGTATGTTTTCAACAGTTCCCTCGTTAAAGACTTTTTTGCCTGGTCTGAAGACA
>PVJN01027736.1:0-27824 GCA_004026805.1 Lasiurus borealis
GACTGAAAACTTCCCACATCTGGTAAAAGAAATAGACTTACAAGTCCAGGAAGCACACAGAACCCCATATAAAAGGAATCCAAAGAGGACTACACCAAGACACATCATAATTAAAATATCAAGAGCAAAAGACAAAGAGAGAATATTAAAAGCAGCAAGAGAAAAACAGTTCATTACCTACAAGGGAGCACCCATACGATTGTCAGCTGATTTCTCAACAGAAATGATGCAGGCCAGATGGGAGTGGCAAGAAATATTCAATGTGATGAAAAGCAAGAACCTACAACCAAGAATAATCTATCCAGCAAAGCTATCATTCAGAATTGAAGGGCAGATAAAGAGCTTCACAAAGAAGAAAAAGCTAAAGGAGTTCATCAACTCCAAACCAGTATTATATGAAATGCTAAAGGTACTCTTTTAGAAGAGGAAGAAGAAAAAGGTAAAAGATAAAAAATTGTGAACAACAAATACATAAATATCAACAAGTGAATCTAAAAATTAAGTGAATTAAAAATTTGCTCCACAGAATCAACTGGTGAATATAATAGAATCAGGAGCACAAATAGGGAGTGGACTGATCATTCTCAGGGGGAAAGGGGTGAGGGGTGTATAGGGAGAGACTGGACAAAAATCATACACCTCTGGATGAGGTCAATGGAAAGGAGGTAAGGGTAGAGGGAGGGGTGGGAGCCGGGTGGAGGGGAGCTATGGAGGGGAAAAGAAGAGAAACAAATGTAATATTCTGAATAATAAAGATTTAATTAAAAAACAAAATACAATACAATAAAATAAAATAAAATAAAAATAAATAAAATAGGGAATAACTAATCCCAGATTAAACATGGTTCTGACTCCACCTAACTAATGTTAAAAGTCAAGACCTATAATAATCAAACTGCTTCAAAATAAATATTATATCTAAGGAAATAGCTAAAAACATTTACAAGCGCATAAAAATACTCAGTACCCAGCCGAAACCGGTTTGGCTCAGTGGATAGAGCGTCGGCCTGTGGACTCAAGGGTCCCTGGTTCGATTCTGGTCAAGGGCATGTATCTTGGTTGTGGGCACATCCCCAGTGGGGGGCGTGCAGGAGGCGGCTGATTGATGTCTCTCTCTCATCGATGTTTCTAGCTTTCTATCCCTCTCCCTTCCTCTCTGTAAAAAATCAATAAAATATATATTAAAAAAAATACTCAGCACCCAAAATGTAACATCCATGGTATCTGGAATCCAATAAAATACTACTAAGCATATAAAGAAGCAGGGAAATATGGCCCATTAAATGACTAAATCAAATATAGTAAATGGACCAAAATCCAAATAGTCCAAGTATGGAAAATGTTCAAGGAGATATCCCAAAAAATTTCAAATGCAACCATTGGAAATACTGATGGATATCCCAAATACAAATGAAGCTCTGGTAGCACCATGTCTATTGAAAATAAAGTTGTTGATAACACTTGGATTGTCTCTTATACCCTGTATTTGTGCTTTAAGTGTAAGTATCATATGAATGTTGAAATCTCTATATCACTTATAGCAAATGGTTAGTAAAACTTGGAGATGGCAAACTTTATAGCAGTTTTTATTTAGGAATGGATATTATTGAAATACCGTGGAAATTATTTGTAATAGAACTATTATTGAAGCTACCTTTGGAAATAGTATATCTATATATAATGTAAAAAATATATCTCAATGTGTGATTCTTTGTCCAAAAAATGAGCACATTCAAAAAAATAAATGAAATTTTGGATATATTTGAGGAAGATTTTCATATATATTTGAGTGATTATTCCATTGATTCAATGGATGATGCTGAAAAGGAAAATTTTCCCATTGAATTTCTTAATAGTATTACTCCTTTGGGAATGCTGTGTCATAAATTAAAATGGAAAGTGGGTGTAATCATCATGCTACTGAGAAATCTTAATAGTAAATGGGGTCTTTGTAATGGTACTAGATTTATTATCAAAAGATTGTGACCTAACATTATTGAAGCTGAAGTATTAACAGGATCTGCAGAAGGAGAGGTTGTTCTGATTCCAAGAATTGATTTGTCCTCATCTGACAGTAGTCTCTGATTTAAATTGATTCAAGGACAGTTTCCTATGATGCCAGCATTTGTGATGACTATTAATAAATCACAAGGACAAAGTCTAGACAGAATAGGAATATTCCTATCTGAACCTGTTTTTGCACACGGTCAGTTATATATTGCTTTCTTTTGAGTTCAAAGAGTGTGTGATGTGAAAGTTGTAAATACTTCATCACAAGGGAAATTAGTCAAGCACTCTGAAAGTGTTTTCATTTTTAATGTGGTATACAGGGAGATATTAGAATAAGTTTAATCAATTTATCGGTCATCGTTTGTATCCATGTTTTTATATCATGTTTTTGTTGTTTTTATTTTGTCTTTGTTGTTATATCATGTTGTTATTATTTATTAATAAACATATATTATTTTCATATACATTTTACCAATTTTCTTTAATCTCTGACACTTCTATTATAGAGAAAGGACAAATAGCAATATTAAAATATTTCCTCTAATTAATTCCCTTTCAATGTGCACAAATTCATGTACCAGGTCACTATTATTAGATAATAGGACAATACTTTTTATATTATAGTGAAAACATAATATGGCTGTAATACAGTAAAAATTTCCATAACTTTCAGTTTTGTACATTGCATATCATTTGGGGGAACTCATCCACTATCACCTTATATAGGGTATTTTTAAAAATTAAAACTAGCAAAAGCTTCTCCTCTTAACAGCCCATATTAGAGGTGAAAGTTAACTACTTTCTTGTCACTCTCTCCTCTCTGCTTCTGTCCACCACCAACAAGCAAATTATAAGTCAAGAGCCTAACATAAACCAGGTCAAGTGTAGTGAAAGTCAAACACTGGTTTTTGAATGGGTTTCTTTTCTTCCTGCACTCCTACTGGGAATGCAATATAGTTATTTATTATTATTATTTTTTTACTAAAGCCAACATTTAAAAAGTATCTTCCTCACACTTAGGGCTACAGGGGAGTTAAATGGTGTCTAATAACTCCCACAATCATCTCTTTAACAGCAGATATTGGCTCTCATATACAGTTTGTAGTATTAGCCTCATTATTTTATGTAACAACTTGTATATTATTTGCTGTGAAGAAAGATTAATGTGGGTACATTAAATAGACCTGAAATGACTTCAAGAAGTCTGACAGCTACAATTATTTATGAATAACATACTGAACACACCTTTTCTCCTAATATTTTAAATGTATCTCTCACCTTTTCAATTTTTCTAAGAAGACTAAGTTTTCTTATTTGTTCCTACTGTTGTCTTTCTTCTCTATCAAGTAGTAGCACTGCTCTTCTGTTCTGCGGTAACATTGTTCTAATTTCCTACTTATCCAAATCCTATATAATAAAACCCTAATATTCAAATCGACCAAATGGTGGAACAACCAGTTGCTATGATGTGCACTGACCAACAGGGGGACAGACACTCAATGCAGGAGCTGCCCCCTGGTGGTCAGGTCAGTGTGCTCCCACAGGGGAAGCACTGCTCAGCCAGAAGCTGGGCTCAAGACTGGTGAGCGCAATGGTGGTGGTAGGAGCCTCTCCTACCTTCGTGGTAGTACTAAGGACCCTAACTACTGGCTTAGGCCTGCTCCCCACAGCCAAGAAGTCCTGGACTGCTAGAGGGCGCAAGCCGGGCTGAGGACCCCCCCTCCCTTAGTGCATGAATGTTGTGCACCGGGCCTCTAGTATCTAAATAAAAGTACAAATGCAAATGAAGGTGAATTGGGTGTTCCCCTTATAGTGGCATCAGCTGCTTTGATATGCCCAAACTATGTCCTTGCTCACTTTATTTTTAGTTTTAGTATCAGCTCTATTCATGGATTTGTAAGCCAGCTCTCACCATGTTTTGTTATATAGCTCTCCCTACCATGTTCTTATGGCCAAAATAATGGTAAAATGTGGAGCAGACTCATTAAAAACATTTCGCACAGTAATATTCATAACTCAGTGGATTTAGGGGTAAGTTTGCAAAGAAGGCTGGAATAACTAAAAATTGATGTCAAATCTAGGAAAAAACAACAACACCGATTTGAATTTACTAAGAAAATGATGTATCCTGGGTCCTCTCTGATTTACAGAGCCTTGAATAAATCTCCCATCTATAGTTCAGGTCTTGGTATGTCAATATACTTATGGAATTACCACAAAATGAACCCATAGAATATAAAAGTCAGGCTGTGCAGCCCAATCCCTCACCTTAAAGGAGGAGGGAAGAGGAAGAGGAAAAAACTATAATGTCCCTTCACTTCCTAAAAATGTGCTGACCGCAGAATGGCAATGGTTGACTATGAGGAGGTAATATCTGAAGAGTTATACATTTTCACTTAGGAACAATGCATATTTATATTGGCATTAGCTAAATTTTAAGCAGACATCTATTTTTGACTTGGCACTAAGAACTTCCTCAAATTTAATGCTGGCTGTCAACCATTAAAGATGAATTATAAAAAGCATGTGCTAAAAGATTCTTTTTCTCCATTTTCAATTACAGGAAGGATTTTGGACCTGATTTTGGTCTGATTCTTTCTTTAGTTACCAGTTTGAATTACCTCTTAGACTCCTAGAAAGCCTGTCATTTCTGATGGAAATTGCTCTTCCTTTCCTTGCAATCCAAGTTCCCAATTTCTATACCTCTTGGTCTCTCCCTTCCTCTCCATACTACAGGGGGTAGTGGAATTAGTGGTTAATACATTTAAAAAAAATCCTATCTCCAATTCTTTCTTGAATTTTTCCAATGTATTTGAGTTCACAATCTATACATAAAATATGCGCTAACTTCAATTTTACCTGGGCCTTATTAATTGCTCCTGGTCCTTAAAAGATTGGGTCTTCCCATAACAACCAATTGTGGAACTGCACAGAATCAGAAAATCCAGGTAGTTGATTGTTTTCTTGTAATTTATTTGTTTTGCAAGCATTTTCTATTTAAAAAGGTGTTTATCATATAAATGCATATATCTGTATATGTGTTTATATAAATACGAAGTGTTTTTAAAATTTACAGAAATAAAACTGTTCTTTAATATGCCTTTTTATATTTAGTGTTTAGTAAAATTCCTGTCCTTTCTAAATAACTAAATCTGTTTAACTGCATTTAAATCTATTTTGAATCCAGTACAAACTTGGGTAACTGAACCAAAGTAAAAATTTCTCTTTCTGAAAATGAAAGATAAATATCTCATCATATATTTCCATTCATTCTTTAAAAATTTAATGAAATTTGGAAGAAGGGCAGAAACTCTAGATACAGAGGGGAAAATGGGGGATGATATAGAACACTTAAGGTATAGGTATAGGAAAGTTATTCTCATTTCTATACTACTCTCTTACCTTAGAACATACATTTATAAAATTACATATATGCATACATTTCTAATTTTTATTCAACCCTCTTGACCCTAAAATTGAATTCACTCACGGATGTGTGTGTGCATGCACACACACACTCACTAACTTTGAGTAAAAAGTTGAAAGGAACCTGGCCAGTGTGGGTAAGTTGCTTGTGTGTTGTACCATGCACTGAGAAGTTGGTGGTTTAATTCTCTGTCAGGGCACATGCCTGGCTGTGGGTTTGAACCCCATTAGGGGGGATGCAGGAAGCAGCTAATTGATGTGATGTTGTGCCTTCACATCAATCTTTCTCTCTTCTCCCTCTCTCTCTCTCTCTCAAAAAAAATCAATAAAACTATTTTTTAAAGAATAATAATAAAATGAAAGGATGTCACTATTTATACCCACTCACTCTACACCTAATCATTCCACTTTACCTTTATCATATAATTTTTTAGTGGCTGAACATAGCTGCATGTGTGTGGGTGCAAACATGCAGTGTGCATGTTCTTGAGTCACCTGTAGGACATTATAACTGTGCTCACTGTTCCTTTCCTTTCACTCAGGCTGGTTTTGGTTCCAGCTTAAGAATCATGCTGCCACAATAAACTCTTCCTATTGGCCCCAATTCAGATAGAAGAAACACATTGGAGTAGCAATTGAATTATTAAATTATGCCCTCTACCACTGACATTAATATGTGACCTGATCCCTTTCCTTTTTTTGGCCCAATAAAAAAACCTCAAATTATTCTTTATTCTTGTTCTAAATGTTCATATGGAAACAAATATTTAATTAGTTTCTCAAAATTAAAGGTAAAAGTATTTTTTAAGAAAGTACTTTTCATACAAGTAAACCTTTCTTCCAAACCCTATATAAGAAAACAAATTAAGTATCTAACTTACGTGTTCTTGTATGTAATTATTTTGAAGTCTAACTTTAGACTTTTTAAGATATTGCCTATACTTGTTAAATGCCCTCAAGTTACATACAACCTAAAAAACAAAGCAATAACAAAAAATATAAATATAAACATTTATAAATCATAGCAATCATTTTTTGGAGGAAGAAATAGTAATAATATAAAATTTGATAACATTTTGGTATCAAGTAATAAATTGCTAATAATTTCGTAAGTGATATCTCTCTACAATTGTTAAACAACATTAGTATCTCTCTACAATTCTTGAACAAAAGGAAATTTCTATCCAAATTCATTACTTTTAAAAAATATGACTTATAAATTTAGAACACATAATTGAAGTTATTAGAATAAAATACCAACTTAATAAAAGAATAATATGAAAATTGATCATCACTCCAACACACAAGCTAGCTACCCTATGTGGTCAAAGATGACTGCCCCCATGTGGACACAAGATGGTCACCACAAGATGGGCAGTAGGGGAGGACAGTTGGGAGTGACTAGACCTCCAAGAGAAGGCAGTTGTGGGTGGTCAGGCCAGCAGGGGAGGGCAGTTGGGAGGGACCAGGCCTGCAAGGGAGGGCAGTTGGGGGCGACTTGGCCTGCAGAGAAGGGCAATTAGGCGGGGGGGACCCAGACCTGCAGGGGCGGGCAGTTAGGAGTGACTAGGCTTGCAGGGGAAGGCAGTTAGGGGCAAATAGGATGGCAGAGGAGCTGTTAGGCATCAATCAGGCTGGCATGAGAGTGGTTAGGGGGTCATAAGGCTGGCAGGCAGAAGCGGTTAGGGGCAATCAGGAGGGCAGGCAGGCGAGCAGTTGGGAGCCAGCAGTCCTGGATTGTGAGAGGGATGTCTGACTGCCCATCCCTCAAGGAGTCCCAGATGGGATAGGGTGCAGGCTGGGCTGAAGGACACACCCCCAACCCCTGCATGAATTTCATCCACCAGGCCTCTAGTGTAATAATAATATACAATACAAATTAGGATATAAGACTATTCTTATGTTCTATTAAGATTCTAGCATCCGACTAGTGTTGCTAAGTGATGAGTGTCAATCCATGAACCAGTGGGTCATGGTTTGATTCCTGGTCAGGGCACATGCCTGAGTTGTAGGCTTGACCCCCAGAGGAGGGCATGTGGAAGGGAGGTGATGATTATCTCTCATCATTGATGTTTCTATCTCTCTCCCTCTCCCTTCCTCCCTGAAATCAATTAAAAAAATATATTATATATAAAAAAGGTTCTATCAGGCTAATTTTGCCTCAAATTTTGAAAAATTTTATAGGATATAATCTTTGACAAGCATACAAAACCACTGGAGATAGAGAAAGAGAACTATGATACCACAGGGCTATTAATTACCTCTATATTTTCAAATTATTTTATCATTTTTTGATACTACAGATAAAAAAAAGATGGAAAAAAGGAGCATCATTTAGAAACAATTGTCTTCTGATTTCCTTTGACCCAAAATACTAATTTATAGTATTCCCCATGAAGTATCTCTCATGACCAAGTTAAATATGAAACCCATCCCTACTCCAGTGAGGTATAGGAGCAAGCTCATATCAAGTCTTGGAAATCTTCAATGATTAAAACCAAGAAATTTTCAACCCACTTCATTACTGCTGTTGGTGTAGCCTCCTTCCTTGTATCTCTTCTGGATATCTTTGCATGAATCTTAAATGTGGATCATGGAGACTATTATATTGGTTTTCCAAAAGTTGATAATAGGGATCAGATTGAAACCATAAAGTTGAAAAGGCTGCAAATACAGATTTTAAAATATGACAAATGTGAAATTAACTTCATTTTTAAATATCAAACTATTAAAATGACTAAAATGTTCACTGAAAATAAAGCATGCAAGAAGAATTTGAAGTGGGGAAGACTGCCAACAGAAAGATTTGGTTTGAGTAATGCTAATTGCTTATGCCTACTTTTCCCCCACTGACCTGAGTTATTCTAAACACCCACCATCACTCAATTCTTCCACTGATCTCCATCAGTCCCTGGCCTTGACCTGAGAAGAAAGGAAGAAATGAAAAGAAAGAGAAGAGGATAAAATTTGTATTAATGTGTAAATAAAGTTTCTTCATTTCCCACATCCCTCTTCTAGGTCAAGGCACTATACTCAAACTATAAAGAGATAATGTCTACACTAATAAAAGAGAAACATGCAAATTGACCATCACTCTACTACACACACCGGCCAATCAGGAGTATGCATATTAACCCAACAAAGATGGCAGCAGCCACAGAGCTGGAGTGAAAAGGAGGCTTGGGTTGCCCCCAATGATGAAGAAAGCCAAGCTTCCTTCCCACCCTGGCCATGGCTGAAGGAAGGGCCTGGGAGTGAAGACTGCAAGTTTGGCTCTGGCCTGGGGGCAAAGACTGCAGGCTCCAGCTGGGACCAAAGGCCTGGGTCTTGGGTGCCGGAGGAAAACTGGTGCTGTAAGTAAGGCCTATTGCACAAATCTTCATGCAACAAGCCTCTAGTTAATAATTATGACTGTTAGGTTTCAACTACAAGCCTGGTGCACGAAATTTGTGCATGAGGGGTATGTGTCCCTCAGCCTACCTTTTACCCTTTTTAATCTGGTTCCCCTCAAGGGATGTACAACTGCCCAATTCACTGGGATCGGGCCTAAACAGGCAGTCAGATATCCCTCTCACAATCCAGGACTGCTGGTTCCCAGTTGCTTCTGCCTGCCAGCCTGATCACCCCCTAACTACTCCCATGCCAGTCTGATTGATGCCTAATTGCTCCCGTGCTAGCCTGATTGCCCCTAACTGCCTTCCCCTTTTGGCCTGGTCACCCCTAATTTCCCTCCCCTGCCAGCCTGGTTGCCTCCAACTGCCTTCCCTGCAGATCTGGTCCCCACCAAGTTTCTTCCCCTGAAGGCCTGATTCCCACCAACTGCCCTCCTTTGCAGACCTGGTCCCTCCCAAATGCCCATTTTTGCAGGCCTCGTCCCTCCCAACTGCCCTCCCCTGCTGGCCATCTTGTGTATTGGAGTGACAGTCAATTTGTATATTACTCTTTCATTAGACAGAATAATCTGAAAATGGAAAATCTTTTTCCATGATGCATGGAAACAAGTTTATAAAAAGAAACAGAAGTAAAACTCTGATGTTAAAGATGATGGATTAAAGAGTTATTGTATCTTGGGTCTTATCTAATATAAGAAACACAACCATCTTTGAGTGCCTGAGTCAGAAAAAAAATTCAAGATCTGAATTTACTTTATAAAGTTCAATATATTGAAGAACAGCAAGGTCTTAAGGACACTTATTGGAATTGAGATTTCTGCAAATATGTAAAGAGCAAATACAACCTTGTACAATAGCCACTAGCATATAACAGAAGAAAAATATCAGCTCATAGTAGTTTCTATATGTGATACTTTATAAGAAACAATTGTTATTTAATCTCATCTGTAAATTAAAAATGACCAGAAGTGTGTGTGTGTGTGTGTGTGTGTGTGTGTGTGTGTGTGTGTGTGGTTCACTCCCCTGGTTGGAGCGCATGCAGGAGGTAACCAGTTGATGTGTTTTACATAGATGTTTCTCCCTCTCTCGGTATCCCTTTTTTCTCCCTCCCTTCTACTTTCTCTAAAAAGCAATGGGGGGAAAAATTCTCGGGTGAGGATTAACAACAACAACAACAACAAAAAGTATTTGACAAGTGAATTAATATTTGACAGAAAATGGTAGTATAGCAAGCAATATATTTGAGGAAGCAGACAAAAGACAGACAGGGTTAAGTTTAGATACAAAAGAGGTTTCAAGCATTTTTTAGAAAAGCTAGTTTGTGTGAATGTGACAAAGTTAAATTGTGAGGTAGGCATGTGTTCAGTTACCTTGCTCTATTTTAGAACAGATTTATTTTTAAAAACAAGTATTTTCTATAACGCAAAACCTACAGACACAGACAATAGTGTGGTGATGGCCTGGGGTCAGTGGCAGGCTAGAAGGCGTCAATTGGGGGGGGGAGCGAAATGGACATATGTAATACTTTAACAACAACATTTAAAAACAAATATTTTCCAGAAGCAAAGCCTGCCTTAAGAAATTATGTTTACTAGGCAAGTATCAAATATTAAGGAGCCCTATCATTTCTGACATTAGAAAGTAGAAGGGTAAGTAGATCACTTAGAATTCTTCCTTATAGAATTTTTTGGGATAATAATCAAAGAAACCATTTAAAAAGCATTTACTGAATGTACCTCCTTCAGTGTTAGTGACTGAGTCAAGGGCTGAGGAGGTTTGAAGGTGAGAGTAGCATTGAGGACTACGAACAAAAACTTGAGGGAAGTACACACTATAACCCACTATGATTTAAGTTGTAAAATTGTAAATGTAGAATTGTAGTGTTGAGTAAAACTATACAAATCAAGAACAATGAAAATTCTAAAATTTTGGGGGCTATGATAGTTCAGAAAAAAAATCTTGAAAGATGGCTGAAATTCATAGAATGAGGAGAAAAGGAAGGGTACTATCATTCTAGTGAATTATTTTCCATTCATTTCTTCAACTGTAATTTTTTTGAAAAGATGCTTGAAAACCTGAAAAAGAAATGTCACTGAACTGTTTAAATTTTTAAGATTCTTCCTTGAAAATGTGCTATTAGAATTTTCTATTGTAACTGCAGAGGTAGGAAAGAAACCACTGACATCACAAATACATTTTTAGTTCAAGAAGGCAATAGTGCATCATAGTCCCATAGGGAAAACAAGATATATATTACAATCAATCAAAATGTACTTTCTAGAAATAATACTTAATACAATGCATTATAGGTAGAATAAGTCACTTATTCAATATTAGAGGCCCAGTGCATGAATTTGTGCATGGGTGGGGTCCCTAGGCCTGGCTGGCCATCAGGGTCCATGGGGGGAACTAAGAGAGGGGAGGGATCATGGAAGGTTGGCTATAGGAGTGCATTGATCACCAGGGGTTAGCTCCTGCATTCAGTGTCTGCCCCTTGGTGGTCAGTGAGCATCAGTCGTTCCAGTCATTTGGTCCTAATAGTCGCTTAAGCACTTGGAACTACCAATTAGCAAAAGCCACCTGCTAGGAAGATAGTTCCTGGAAAGAAAAATATAACAGCAACTACTTTCATCTAGCTTCTGTGCCACCAGAAATCTCCATTTTACTAGTTCATTATGACAATTTTTAGACCAGTTACATATTAATTTTCAAAGGCTAAAAACTACAGCATATATGATTTTTATGATAATAGTTGTTATTTATTTTAAAGAGAAATCTTCACCCTGGCTGGGTGGCTTAGTTCCCATGCACTGACGGGTCATTGATTTAATTCCTGATTGCAGGATTGATCCCAGGGCTCGGGACTGTATGGGAGGAAACCAACAGATTTTATTTATCTCACATCTATGTTTCTTTCTCTCTCTCCACCTCCCTTCCTCTTTCTCTGACATCAATTAAGGAAAGATAAATCTTCAAAGTATGAAGAGCTGAAATTAAAGCTCATAATTAAAATTACTTTAAAATAATTCAATACAGTAATAATGTCCAGAAAGTTCAGGAGTAAAGGAAAAAATGCATAATGGAAAAAAAAGTGTCAATTTTGCTTTAGGAAACAACAAAAATATTTAAGAAATTTTCTAATGTCAAAAAAATCAAAGTAAACATTAAAGCATTTGAAACTTTAGTATGTAGAAATATACTTTAAATTTTCTAAATTAGAGTACCAAAGCTCAAAAGAGAATGTCAAGTAGGAGATTAATTAGAACTTATTAAAAAGTTTAAAGGACATATTTCCTTTTTCTCCAAAAATGAAAGCAAAAATAAACAAATGTAATATCCCATAGTAATTAAAATAATCAAAACAAATAAAAAATACTAAGATTTTGTTTTTTATAAGAATACTAACAGCTTGTTTTGGGGCAGGAAAGGTGATATATCTTGAGGGTTTTTTGTTTTGTTTTGAATTAGATTAGAAGCTCATGATGTTACAACTCTTCATTTCACTTTTAAGAGATTTTTATTTGCATCTCTCTGATGATTAGTGACCCTGAGCATTTTTTTCTTATCTACTGTCTACCTGTATGCCCTTTTGGAGCAGTGTCTATTCAGGCCCTTAGCCCATTTTTTAACTGGATGGTTTGTTTTCCTGGTGTTGAATTGTATGAGTACTTTATATATTTTGGAATGTACCATAGGTAAATATGTTCTTCTATTCAGTGGGTTCTCTTTTTGTTTTCCAGTAGGATAGTTGATATTTCTCTGTAGATTAGCAGCTCATAATGTTACAACCCCTCTTCTCTCCCTTAAGAGCTAGCTTTTGAGCAAAAGAGGTACTATTTTCCAGTTTTTGTTTTTGTAGATGAAAGGCTCTTAATAATACAACCTTAATTTCTCTTTCAAGACAGGAAACACTTACCTTCTGGGTTTTGAGTAGAAGTGTTATTTCTACAGTCCTTGTGTTTGTAGATGAGGATTAAGAGTGCAAATAAGCCCTGGCTGGTGTGGGTAAGTTGGTTTTTGAACAGGAGCAGTTGGGTGTCATCCTGTTCAGTGAAGGGTTGCAAGTTTGATTCCCAGTTGGAGCACATGCCCAGATTGTGTGCTGGATCCCTGGTAGGGGCATGCAGGAGATAGCTGATTCATGTTTCTTTTTTTCCCTTCCTCCCTCTCTAAAAATCAATTTAAATAATAGCTTTGCTAGTTTTTGAGCAATATTTTTTCAGTTTTTTTTTTTTTTTTGTAGATGAGGGGCTATGATGCTACAATACCTAATTTCTTTCTTAAGAGAGAAAATTTTTGCTGGGTTTTGAGCAGAAGCAGTAACATTTCTCCAGTCCATGCGCTTGCAGATAAGGGTTCATGAAGTTATAACCTTTTGTTTTTTTTTTTCTTATGAGAGAAGAATACCAAATTTGCTTGTTTTTTAGCAGGAAAGGTGATATATCTGCAGGTCTTATTTTTGTAGATGAGAAGTTCATGATGGTACAACTTCTCATTTCTTCCTTAAGAGAGTAAATACTAATTTGGTAGGTTTTTGAGCAGAAAAGTGTTTTGTTTTGTTTTAGTTCTTTACCTTGTAGATAAAAGGCTTATAATAATACAATCTTTCTTTTCTCCCTTGTGAGAAATACTAACTTTGTTGGTTTTTGAGCAGGAGTGGTAACATTTCTCCAGTTATTGTAGATGAGGGGTCACAACCCCTCATTTCTCATTTAAGATAAAATGGCATTGGCATGCTGCATATCAGTAAAATTGTCACAGCTGCTAGATTTTTTTATAGCCACCCTGCACAGGTTTTTGTTTTCACAATATCTGGAAATGGCCTAGGAGGAGAAATGAGATAGAACACAGGTACATTAAAAATAAAAGCGTTCCAGCCTTCACACAAAAAAAGCATCACTGGTAAGCCATACAGTCCCATGTTTTCACATGAATTATAGTTACTGCCTCTTTGGATTGCTGTGGTCTACACTGTTAGGTCCTTGGGATCTTCTTTATGCTAATTCACCAAGGTAAATCATTTAGGAATTATGATTAGATTTCCAGTGCAAAGGGGAACTTAGAATTTTTTTAAATTTGGGTTTTCTCAATAATGGCACAACAAGTTCCTAACAACAGTATCATCTGCTGCCTGTACACTTGGTTCCTTGAATATAATAAATATACACTTGGGCAAATCAGTATTTACTCAGCTATTTAAATTCTACCCAATATTTATTAGTTAGTAGTATATACTTTAAGCAGATTTTAATAAGACAGACATGTGCTGTACTTTATTGAAGGGTAGGAAAGGTCTAATGATTGAAGCACCATAGGATACTATTTCACTTGAACATTAACTAAGGTGGAAACACGTCTTATTCTAAAGTACCACCAAAGTACCTCAGAAAGTGTCCATTTAATAGTTGTGAATAATTTGTTGCATACAAATCAAAGTCTTAAGTCATAAAAATTACTTTGTGCCATGTATCTTACAATTTTCACTAAAAACCCATGTACTTCCTGCACCAAGTATTTGAAACATATATTCTATAATCTAAGTATAGGTCTCTCAAATTAGCTTTGTCTAATAAACTCATGGGACTGAACTGTGATATATACAGAAAAGACAAAGATTTACAAACTGAGTTAAGAGTGGTAAGTAGATTATATTTGTAGGTCTAATTAGTGATACAATTGAAGACATTTATGTATGCTTAGAAAAAAAGCAGTTTTTTTAAAAAAAATCAAAGATTAAATTTGATTTAAAATATTCTGAATCATGGTCACAGAAGAGATAATTTTTTTTATAATGTGGGATTCTCAAATAAACCATAAAAGATACCAGCAATATGATGTGAAAGAGTTAATAAATCTTCAATGTGCTAGTTTTAAAAAATATATTAATTTTCCTAGTCACTACATAATATGTTTTATCCACAGACGTTGGTTTTCATGTCTGGCAGAAAACAACCTTACCTCTAGGTTCTGTGCTCTTTCTTTTCGAAGAGGAGCAAACACAACAGGCAGTCCGTGGTCACTGCCTAAGGACCGGAGATCAAAATAGTATTTGGCATAGACACTGGCGGAAACATTAAGACGAAACTGGAGTAGATATAAATATTGCCTTTCCAAGTCATTTCTGTGGAGGGAGGAAGACAAAAAACCAACACGGGACAATTTTAGTCAATGAGGATATCTTCAAAATTACCCTTCTAAGCTACTAGGATGGCTGCAAGTTTTGTTTTTGAAACAAATAAAGATTACCCGGCAGTACTAATACACGATTGTTCAAACAACAAACAAGGTACAGCTATTTGTGGTCCCTTTTGCCTCTAGCACTTTGAGTTTTGGGCAGGAGGTGGAGGTTCCCTCTTTCTTGTGCACTCCTGCTGCTGATTCAGGGCTCACTTATCCAAGTCCCATTAGTGCAACTATAGATTCATGCTCCTTGCTCACTCACAGGGCCCCACTGTAGTGTTCAGAAGAAAGAATGATGTGTGCTCTTTCTAGGTTCTGAGGAACTCGCAGACATTTCCACCAGGCCAATAACAGGAAGGGGCTTATTAAAGTAGAGATGTGCCAACCAAAGGAGTGGGCACATCATCATGGCAACAAATAGATCCACTGAGGGCCATCACTATTATTTCTTGGGGGAGAAACTCCAGGCAACAAGGATTCATCTGTAATAAATCTATACTAATAAAAGAGTAATATGATAATTAAACCAGACATCTTCCAGACATCCTTCCAGACAAAGCCAAAGCGGCTACAAGGGCTGGCAGCCACAGTGGCTGTGAAGACTGGTCCAGCTCCGTGGTCCCTTTTGCAGAGGCCATGGGAGAAGGCAGAAGGAAGAAAGAAGGCCAGCACTGGTGAGGAAGGGAGAAGGTGAGAAGGCCAGGACCATGGAAGAAGACAGAAGGGAGAGAGCCGGCTCTGTGGGAGAAGGTGGCAGTTAGGCAGTTAAAGGGATCAGGTCAGGAGGGGAGAGCAGTTAGGGGGATCAGGCCAGGAGGGGAGAGCACTTAGGGGGATCAGGTCGGCAGGGGAGAGCAATTGGGGGCAATCAGGCCAGCAGGGGAGCAGTAAAGGGCATCAGTCAGGCAGGTGAGCGATTAGGAGTCAGCAGTCCCAGATTGTGAGAGGGATCCTGGATTGGAAAGGGTGCAGGCTGGGCTGAGTAACCTGCCAATGCACAAATTTTGTGCACCAGGCCTCTAGTCTATATGTATTAAAGTCTAATATGCAAAGTGTCTCTTTGGGAGTTCAACCAGGAGAACAGGAATTCGATTGCTCACTATGACATGCGCTGACCACCAGGGGGCAGTGTGGAACATGGTGGGCAACCAGTGGCAGTGGGGCCCTAAGGTAGTAAGGGAAGGAGGAGGCTGGGAAGGAAGGGAACCTGATTGGCCCTGATCACTGGCCAGGCCTAGGGACCCCACTCATGCATGATTTTCATGCACTGGGCTTCTAGCAAATATATATGTCACATTCGATGGGAAAGGGACCACTTCTACCTACCTCCATCCCTCTCCCTCTGGGGAATGGGGCTAATGTCAAGAACATACGCAAGCTTCTGTTCACTTTAATCTTACTGGGGTGAGAAATTGTCACTATGACAGAACTGGATGCACTTTTAAAACTTTGGAAGGCAGAAAGATGAAAGATAGATGTTTTGATTTAATTAATAGAGTATGGAGTCAGACTCCAGAGTTCTCCCGTGTTGGGAATGCAATCCCCAGACGTTCAGCATCCCCTGACCCTTGCCAGAACAGAAGGGGTAAGTTCAATAAAACGGGAAAGAAAATTTGGGAGCAGTCTTGCTATGTGACCATACTGCTGTCACTTGCCAAGTAGTTAAATAAAATTAGTAAATTGTACTACTTCCAGTCATCCTTTGATAGAGTTGATTAATAAAATGGTAACTACCTGAACAAACATGAGAGGGTTTTTAAACATATTTGATTTCTTATTTTTAAAGTTTTAGTATTTTATTAATTGGATAGGTCAACAAAAGTCTGATGTTCTCCTGCATGGACAGGGGTCAGAATATAAGCAGAGATTATGTTTTCTCACTTATTAAACTTTAAACCTAGTGAACCTACTTTCAAAATTAGTTTACTGTTCATATGACCATAAGCCTATAGAAAGTAAATCAGATAATGTTTTGATAATCAGCTAAACAGGACTTACTACAGGAAAAAATGCACTTTACCATCCTTTTAATATTTTCTTCAGTAATACATGTTAATTGTGAAGAAATAAAGTACCTTCATAGGATTAACAGTCTATTATTAGAGGCTTAATCATGGAAGAAAAGCCTTATGTCTAAAGATTATGCATCAATCAAAACGACAATGCGATCAGAATGGCAATCATCAACAAATCAACAAACGACAAGTGTTGGCGAGGATGCGAAGAAAAAATAACCCTTGTGCACTGCTGATGGGAATGCAGACTGGTACAGCCACTGTGGAGAACAGTATGGAGTTTCCTCAATAAACTAAAAAGGGATCTCCCATTTGACCCTGTAATCCCACTCTTAGGAATTTATCCTAAGAAATCACAAACACCAATCAGAAAGGATTTATGCACCCCTATGTTCATAGCAGCACAATTTACAATAGCTATAATTTGGAAACAGCCTAGGTGCCCGTCAGCAGATGAGTGGATCAGAAAACTGTGGTACATCTATACAATGGAATTCTATGCTGCCATTAAAAAGAAGGAATTCTTACCATTTGCAGCAACCTGGTTGGAATTGGAGAACCTTATGCTTAGTGAAATAAGCCAGTCATTGAAGGAGAAGCATCACATGATCTCACTCATTTGTGGATAATAAAGAACATTATAAACTGATGAACAAAAGGATAGATACAGAGACAGTAAAGCTTCAAACAGACTGTGAAATTACAGCCGAAAGATTAAAGTTAAGTGAGCTAGATAAGAGATCAATCAAAGGACTTGTATGCATACATATAAGCACAACCAATGAACATAGACACTGGGGGGTTGGGGTATGCCTAGGAGGGAGGGGGGCAATGGGGAGATATGTATAAAAAATTAATAAAAATTAAAAAAAATTAAAAAATTATAAAAATAATAAAGATTATGCATCATCTGTTTTTTTTTAATTTGTTTTGGGATTGATTTTTACGGACTTTTTTTGTTTTTTCAATGGCAAGATAGCTGAATGGCATACCATTTACAAGTACAACAAATATTCTAGATAGCAGCTGTTCAGTTTAACTTAGTCTTTTAAGGGAAATAATATTTTAAAAAGACACAGAGATGTTGGAAACTTAAGGAAAAGCTGATAGACATCAATTTTTCAATTTAGATTCAAAAGAGAACATTATAAACAGTAGTCAGAAACAGGGCCTTGACACCAATGTATACTAAGCACTGTTATAATACCTTCCAATTTCCAAAAATCATAAATAAAATTATATTATAAACGTAGCTCCTGGTATTTCTTTGTTCATACACACAAAGCATTCTTTACAAGTAGTCTGTGGCTAGGCACTGCCATCATTTCCCCTAGGGTTCACATCTACCTAAACTCACACATTTCTCTGCATGTTCTCTGATGTTATAACTAGAACCAGAGTCCTACCAGTTGAATTGCAGGTTTTGAGAAAATTTCCTTTGCCATCATGGCAGTGCTAGTGTTCATGAGTACAAATTATGCTTCCTCCAAGGAACCAGTCTGAATACTCATGAAAGTGGTGTCGAAGTCACTTCAGCTTCCTCGACTTCCAAAAGTACTTCCATTTGTTTCAGGTTTATTATTTGCTATCACATCATTTGCTAATGGCCACCAGCAAGACAACTGTGACTCTTCAGTTTACACTCTTACGTGAAGAACTTAAATTTCTCCACCTGCCTGAGAGGTCGGAGCTTCCTGAATCATCAGACCAATTTTCAAACATGTACAATGCTCTTTAAAAGGCAGGAGCAATCTGAACAATAAAGATTTAATTAAAAAATAAATAAATAAAATAAAAGGCAGGAGCAAGCACAGGGTTCTAAACCTTTATATGTGGTTAATTTTCTACCATGTTTTTTTTTTTTTAACAACATGACTTTAGATCAAAGGGAGGAAAAGACCAGTAAATACAAATATACATTGTGTGATTCAGATTTAAGCTTTAACCACCCCCTCAATAGTCTATAGAGGTCGTAAGACCATAATAATGGCCAAAAACTTATTTCAAAGGCCAAATGTATGTTCCTTAAAAATGGACTGGAAACAACAGAAAAATACTGGGTGGTATCCAAAATGGTGGCAGAGTGCATAAAAGTTAAAGTCACTTCTTCCCAGGACCAAACTGGAAATGCAACTAAAATACAAAACATTCAACCTGAATAACCAATTGAAGACTACCTGAACAGATTTCTTATAACCAAGGATTTATAAAGAAGCCACATTGACACTGGTAGGAAGGGCTGGCCCCGGCACCCATATGCAGTATCTGAGAATCCATAGGTTTATCTCAACTACAAAGGTCCTTTCTTAAAAGTGAGGGGCTCAGCCCCATGCCAAGCTACACAGCCCAGAGCACCAGAGCTGGGAAGAGGAGCCCACATAATGTATGGCTGTGAAAATAAGCAGGGATCTGTCTTCCAGGGAGAGACAGGAGATAGGAATCTGCTAGAAATCCAGGTGCCCTCTTAAAGAACCAGCACACAAAATCTTATTTGTGGCCATTTACCCTAAGCTTAGATACAGATAGGGTGGCTTAGAGTGGACTAGGGAGGAGAGACTGGATTGTGTGGTTCTGGGGAGAGAGCTAAGGGACAGCTGCCAGGATCTCTGTGCCAAGTCCCTCTTCCACACTGCCCCCACACGTCATCTTTCTTGGGTTGAGGACTCTTCTATGATATTTGCCTGAGGGAATGCACTAGCCCCACCTTCCCAGTTCTCTGTCTTCCCACCCTGTGGTGCTCACACCTATGGAAAATTCAGGGTGTAGAGGTCTAGCAGATTCAGGGTATGTCAGAGACTGGGTTCTGTGCCTCTGAGTCAGGGGCCAATTTTCCCTACGTACCCAACTGGTGCAGAGCCATCCCTTCACATGGCCAACTCTTGGTCTGTTTCAGCCTAAACTCTGCTGCTTGACCCCAAGAGACCCCAGCATACCAAAAGGTCTGAGAGCACCCAGCATTTAGAAGCTGGCCTTGATGCAACCTGAGAATTTTTTCTTAGTGGCCTGAGACTCAGCACTGGCACCAAGTCTGAATATGTATCAGTCCAGTGAACATCACTCATCTATACCTGATGACTCACTTAGTACCTACCTAACCCAACTTGGTACTGCTAGAGGCTATTTCAGTGACTGAGCCTAACAGGCAGCCTACAGATGGAAGCAGGAGAAAGCAGATCTTCAAGTGGCCTTCCTCTGCCTTTTGGGCCTTGTGTTGACCTGCACCAAAATCGGTGGAAGGTATCCTTGGTGTGCAGCTTGGCCTTCACATGCATACCAATCAAACCATGGACAGACACAAACTGTGGACTGCTCTGTAGCTCCCAGATGATTGCCAAGGGCCAGTCTCAGGCACTGGGTAGTGTCTGACACTGACCTACACGGAGTTCCTCCCAAGAGACTTCAGAACCAACACACTCAGTGTCAGCTTCAGACAATATCCAAAGACCCAATTAATTTCACAAGCAGCACGTCCAAAAGGGAGATCTTGGGCACCAGACCCTGCTGAAGTGAATTCTGTTTCATGTGGTAAGCTCCTGCTCAGCAGCTCATACACTGCAAGGATATAACCCTTGTAAACATTTATGCACCTAACAAAGGAGCACCTAAATATATAAAATAAATTCTGATGGACATAAACAAAGCCACAGTAATACAGTCATCACAGGGAAACTTAACATCTCACTGACATCAATGGGTAGATCTTCCAGACAGAATATCAACAAGAGCAGCCTTAAATGATACATATACAATGGTCAGCAAACTTATTAGTCAACAGAGCAGCAAACCGTGACTCGTGAGCTGCAGTTTGCCGACCACTGCACTAGATCATATGGATTTTTAAAAACTTAAAAAATATATATATTCTTATTGATTTTAGAGAGAGGGGGATGGAGAAGGATAGAGAAATAGAAACATTGACCCAATGCCTCCTACTCACCACCTATTGGGGATTGAGCCAACAACATGGGCATGTGCTCTGACTAGGAATTGAACCTCTCTGGCTAGGTGACCATATGAATTTAATTGATAGTTTCAGAGCATTTAGTCTCAAAGAAGCAGAATATACATTATTTTCAAGTGCACATAGAATACTTTCTACCATAAATTACATCTTAGAACACAAAACAAATGTCAATAAACTTAAGAAACTTGAAATCACATCAATTTTTCTGACCATAGGATATCATATTAGAAGTCAATTACAAAATAAACAGAAAAACAAGCAAACACATGGAGGCTAGATAACATATAACTAAACAATAAATGGTTTAAAAATGAGATCAAAAAAGAAATAAAAAGATATCATGAGACAAATGAAAATGGAAATATATACTCTATCCAACATTCCAAAAGCAGACTTAGAGGGGAATGTACAGCATTACAAACTTACCTCAAGAAACAAGAAAAAATCTCAAATAAACAATTCAACCTTTCACCTAAAAGAATGAGAAAAAGAACAATAAACAATGCCCAGAGAGCAGAAGGAAGGAAATAAATAAAACAACAATACAAAAGGTCAATAAACGAAGATCTGGGTATTTGAAAAAAACAAACAAGATTGACAAACCTTTAACCAGACTTATTAAGAAAAAGAGACCCCCCCAAAAAAAATAAAAATAAAAAAAAATAAAAGAGGAGTAGGAAAAAAAAAACACAGAAATGAAACAGAAGTAGGAAGAACTGACAACACAGGAATACAAAGGATTATAAGAAAATATTATGAACAACTATATTCCAAATTAGACAATCTAAATGAAATGGGGAAGTTCCTAGAAACAGATAATCTTCCAAAACTGGATAAAAAAGATACAGAAAATCTGAACAGATTGGTTACAGCTAATGGAATCTAAGCTGTAATAAAAAGATTCCAACAAGCAAAAGGCCTGGACAAAATGATATCACAGGCAAGTCTTACTAAACATTCAAGAAGAATTAACAACAATACCCATATGATTCCAAAAAGTTTAAGAGGATTGAAAACTCCCAAGCTTATTTTAAGAGGCCAGAATTATTATAATTCCAAAACCAGATAAAAACACTACAAGGAAAGAAAATTAAAGTATAATATCCTTGATGAATATACAGATGCAGAATCTTCAACAAAATGTTAGCAAACCGAATTCAGCAATACATTAAAAAGATCATACACCATGATCAAATGAAATTTATTCCTGGAATGTAAGGTTGGTACAATACCTGCAAATCAATTAACCACATAAACAAAATGAAAGATAAAAACTATATGATCATATCAATAGATACAGAAAAGAAATTGACAAAATCCATAGCCAATTTGTGATAAAAACTCTCAACAAAGTAGAAATAGATGAAGCAAGTCACAACATATTACAGACCAAATATGACAAACACACAGATAACATCATATTCAATGAAGAAAAATTCAAATAGTTTCCCCAAGATCAGGAACAAGACAGGGATATCCACTTTCATCACTCTTATTAAAAATAGTACTGAAAGTTCTAGTCACAGCAATCACACAATAAAAAAAAAAAAAGGCAACCAAATTGGAAAGGAAGAAACAAAACGGACATTATTTGAAAATGACATGATACTATATATTGAAAACCATAGGGATTCCATCAAAAACCTACTACAAATGATAAAGTCAATAAAGTAGCATGATACAAAATCAGTCAGAAGTCAGTTGCATTTTTATACAACAACTAGAGGCCCAATGTGCAAAATTCTTGCAAGAGTAAACCTTCCTTCTCCTGGCTGCCAGCACCAGCTTCCCTCTGGCATCTGGGACCTGGGCTTCACCTTGTAGCCCCGGCTTTGTCTGGCAGGACATCTGTTCTAATTAGCATCCTATGCTTTTATTAGCATAGATAATGAACTATTAGTAAAAGAGAAGGATCTCTTACCCTTTGAGACAGTAAGGAGGGATTTGGAGAGCATTATGCTAAGCAAAATAAGCCAGTCAGGAAAAGACAAGTACCACTTATTTCACTCATAACTGGAATCTGATGAACAAAATAAACTGATGAACAAAACTGATGCAAAGACATAGAAGCATAGAAAAGGCAGTGGAACCTCAGAGGGAAGGTAGGGAACGGTGGGTGAGTAGGAAGCGATCAACCATAGAATGTATATGTATATATGCATAACTCATGGACACAGACAATAGGGTAGTGAAGGCCTGGGGGTGGGAGGAAGGGATGGGCTAGAAGGGTCAAAGGGGAAGAAAGGAGATATATATAATACTTTCAACAATAAAGATTAAAAATAAAGAAAGGGAGACTAAAAAACAATACCATATACAATTGCATTAAAAAAAAACAAAACACCAAAATAAATTTAACCAAGGAGGTGAAAGACCTGTATTCAGAAAATTGTAAGACACTGCAGAAAAAACTGAAAAAGATACATATAAATAGAAGCATATATCATGCTCATGAATAGGAAGAATGAGCACCTTTAAAATGTACACTACCCAAAGCAACCTATAGATGCAATGCAATTCCCATCAAGACAGCAATGGTGTATTTTACAGAAATAGAACAATAATCCAAAATTTCATATGGAACCACAAAAGACCCCGAATACTCACAGCAATCTCAAGAAAAAAGAACAAGGATGGAGGTATCACACAATCTGATATCAAACTACACTACAAAGTTATAGTAATCGAAACAGCATTATACTGGCATAAAACAGACATGTAGATAAATGGAAGAGAATAGAAAGCTCAGAAATAAACCCACACCTACATGGTCAATTAATATTTGACAAAGGAGAGGAGGTCATATAATGGGGTAAAGACAGTGTATTCAATAAATGGTATTGGGTAATTTGGACAGATACATTAAAAAAATGAAACTAGACCACCTTCTTACACCACATACAAGAATAAATTCAAAATGGGTTATTAGATTGGGGACTAAAATGGCGGCGGAGTAGACAGATGCGTCTGGAGCTTTGTCGCCTGGCAGAAGGAGAGAGAGTGGCTGAGAGTCACACTGGGAGTGTTTGTTGGCAAGTTAAGAGTCAGTTATCCTCCAGGAGAAGGCGGGGAACTGCTGGATGGGGCTCTCCCAGCCGGGCAGCCCCACTGCCAAGGGGTTTTTGTCCGCCTGAGCCCCCAGCACGAATGCGTAGACCACGCCATCTTTCAGAGGGAGGTAGATGTCTGCAGCCATCTGAAGCCGGCAGCTGCGCACACATCAAGCAGCTGGGGACCCGGGGACCCAGAACTGCGCTCTCCAATCGGCACGGACACGCAGCGGACTCAGAGATCCACCAAGCACACGGAGAGGTCAGATTGCGCCTGGGATAAGAGGGAGGTCTGGAAGCTGCGGCTCACAGAGGCACCCACCAGGCAGCCGGGGACCCAGAGCACGGCTTTCCAGGCAGCGCGGACGCGCGGGCTTCTGATTCGGAGATCCACGCAGCTCGAGGAAGGGTCAGATTTCGCCCGGGTCGGGGTGAGGTCTCCTAGCCCCGCACAACAGAGAAGCGTACGCCTTGGGAGCCTGGCTGCGGGAAAGCTGACCCTGGAGAGGTTCCCAGAGGTGGTCAGGGTGTGATCCCTAAGTATGGAGGCAAACCCTCTGAGGTGTTGATGGAGGAGAGCTCTGGAAAACGACTCCTTTTTTTTTCCTTTCTTTCTGGGGCAGAAGGACAGCCTGGGAGTTATTACAGTGTCCCGGCTGCAAAACCCCCACAAACTGGCTTTGAGAACCACAGAGTAGCAGGATCTGAGCACAGACTAGAGAGGTCCCCTGCTTTGTCTCAGAGATCAATTCTGAAACACTGCCACCTAGTGGATGACACACAGAATAATAGTGGAAGTGAAGGACCATCCTAATTTTTTCTTTTTCTTTTTCCATTTTTTCTTTTCTTTTTTTTCTTTCTTTCCTTTTTTTATTTTATTTTTCATTTTCACATATTTTAATTAAAAGATTATTTTTTTTCTTTCCACATCAATTGATTTTTCCTTTTTAACTATTACATTTTTGTTTTAAACTAGTATTATTATTTAATATTAGTACTTTACCCTTTTGGAAAAAAATAAACAATTGTCATTTTGTTTTATATTTATTTTATTTCAGGATTATATTTATTTTATTAGAGACTAAACAGCATGATATTAAACAATGACTGGGTAACCAGAGAGATCAAGGAAGAAATAAAAAAATCATGGCAACAAATGACAATGACAACACAACAATACAAAATTTATGGGACACAGTGAAAGCAGTCTTGAGAGGGAAGTTCATAGCCCTACAAGCCTACTGCAAAAAACAGGAAACAATGGTAATAAACCACCTAAACCTACAACTCAAAGAGCTAGAAAGAGAGCAACAAAAAAAGCCCAGTGTGCTCGAAGGAAGGAAATAGTGAAGATCAGAACGGAGATAAATAACTTGGAGACCAAAGAAACAATTCAAAAGATCAACAAAACCAAGAGCTGGTTCTTTGAAAGGATAAACAAGATTAATGGACCTCTAGCCAGGCTCATCAAGAAGCAAAGAGAGAAGACCCATATAAACAAAATCAGAAATGAAAGAGGAGAAATAACAACAGACCCTGTGGAAATACAAAGGATTGTTAAAAAAATACTATGAACAACTCTATTCCAACAAACTGGACAACCTGCAAGGAATGGACATTTTCCTAGAAAAATATAACATCCCAAAACTCAATGAGGAGGAAGCCAAACATCTCAATAGTCTAATAACTATGGAAGAAATTGAAGCAGTAATCAAAAAGCTTCCAGCAAATAAAAGCCCAGGACCAGATGGCTACACAGGAGAGTTTTACCAAACATTCAAGGAAGAATTAAAACCTATCCTCCTCAGACTATTCAAAAACATTCAAGAAGAAGGAACACTTCCAATCACCTTCTATGAAGCCAGCATCACCCTAATACCAAAATCAGATAAAGACAACACAATGAGAGAGAATTATAGGCCAATATCTCTCATGAACATAGATGCCAAAATCCTCAACAAAATTCTAGCAAATCGGATCCAGAAGTACATCAGAAAGATCATACACCATGACCAAGCAGGATTCATCCCAGGAATGCAGGGATGGTTCAATATCCGCAAATCAATAAATGTGATACAGCACATAAACAAATTAAGAGATAAAAATCACATAGTCATATCAATTGATGCAGAAAAAGCATTTGACAAAATCTAACACCCTTTCCTGATAAAAACTCTCAGCAAAGTGGGAATAGAAGGATCATACCTCAACATCATAAAAGCCATATACGATAAACCCACAGCTAACATCATACTCAATGGGCAAAAACTAAAACCATTTCCCCTAAGAACAGGAACAAGACAGGGATACCCACTCTCACCTCTCCTGTTCGACACAGTACTGGAAGTATTAGCCATTGCTATTAGACAAGAAGAAGAAATAAAAGGCATCCAAATTGGAAAAGAAGAAGTAAAGCTGTCCTTATATGCAGATGACATGATATTGTACGTAAAAAACCCAAAGGACTCCATTCCAAAACTAATTGACTTAATTAATGAATTCAGCAATGTAGCAGGATACAAAATTAATGCTAAGAAGTCTGTCGCATTTCTATACACTAATAGTGCAATTACAGAAAGAGAAACTAAAAAAGCAATCCCATCTACCATCGCACCAAAAAAATTAAGATACTTAGGAATAAACCTAATTAAAGATGTAAAAGACCTATATGCAGAAAACTACAGGACACTGAAAAAAGAGATAGAAGAAGATGTTAACAGATGGAAGAGCATACCATGCTCATGGATTGGGAGAATCAACATCATTAAAATGTCCATACTACCCAAAGCAATCTGCAGATTCAATGCACTACCCATTAAAATACCAACGACATATTTCACAGACCTAGAAAGAACTCTTCATATATTCATCTGGAACAAAAAGACCACGAATAGCTACAACAATTCTGAGAAAGAAGAATAAAGTAGGTGGGATCTCAATACCAGATTTCAAGCTATACTACAAAGCAACTGTTCTCAAAACAGCCTGGTACTGGCACAAGAACAGACATATAGACCAATGGGATAGAATAGAGAACCCAGATATCCACCCAAACCACTATGCTCAACTAATTTTTGAAAAAGGAGGCATAAACACTCAATGGAGCCAAGATAGCCTCTTCAATAAACTGTGTTGGGAAAATTGGACAGATACATGCAAAAAAATGAAACTGGACCACCAACTTACACCAAATACAAAAATAAACTCCAAATGGGTACAGGACTTAAATATTAGAAGGGAAACCAGGAAAATACTAGAGGAATCCACAGGCAACACAATCCCAGATATATGCCAAAAGAACTTCTTCACTGATACTGCTCCAAAGGCAATGGAAGCTAAAGAAAACATTAACAAATGGGATTACATCAAAATAAAAAGCTTTTGCACAGCAAAAGAAACCATCAACAAAACAACAAGAAAGATCACTGTATGGGAGAACATATTTGCAAATGTTGTCACTGATAAAGGTTTAATCTCCAACATCTACAGCCAACTTATACAACTTTATAAAAGGAAGATGAACGATCCAATAAAAAAATGGGCAAAGAAACCTAAATAGAACCTTTTTGAAAGATGACAGAAGGAAGGCCAAGAGACACATGAAAACATGTTCAAAGTCCTTAATCATCCGAGAGATGCAAATCAAAACATCAATGCGATACCATCTTACACCGGTCATAATGGCAATCATCAACAAATCAACAAACGACAAGTGTTGGTGAGGATGCGGAGAAAAAGGAACCCTTGTGCACTGTTGTTGGGAATGCAGACTGGTGCAGCCACTGTG
>PVJN01027737.1:0-10861 GCA_004026805.1 Lasiurus borealis
CCTCTGCCTCTGCCTCTCCCTCTTCCTCTCCTGGGCCTGCAGTCTCTGTGCCAACTCTCCGGGCAGAATAAAACCGCTTTAACCCTCGCTGCCGCACATCCACTCCTTTCGGCAAAGCGCCCTGAAACTGAAAGGGCGTCTGAATGGAAATGTTCAGATTTGAGCTTAATTCATGAGTCGAACCCCAGCCGGGGAAGCAGTAACAGTGAATGAAGCCACAGGACGGGATTCAGGCCGGAGGCTTGGCAGGCATCGGAGGAAGAAGCGGAGGAGAAACCCACGCCGCGGAAGACGGCTGTGCCGGCGTGCGTGCCGGTGTCATCGGTCAGTGACACCCGCAGACCAATTAGATCCCGAGACAACTTATTAACTCGGCTCCGCCCGCGTCCCCGGGCGCGCCGCAAACCCCGCGCGAACCTCATCTGTCTCCTTCCCCCCAAAGCCAGATAGCGCCCGGGTGGTGTGCAGCCTTTTCATAACTCGCCGCCGGTGGCCCCATAAATCACCCGCTCCCGCCGAGGAGTGTGTGTCCTGCTCGCGAGCTGACACGCTTCTTCATTTGTCCTCGCTCCGATACCAAGGACTAAGCAGTGACAAATAAGACGCGCGACGCCGGGAGCGTGTGCAGTATTTGTTAGCCCACTCTGTGGCCGTGACATGCCGAAATATTTCTTCTGACAAGAACTATAAACCAGACATGTTTCCCCTTTTTTTTGAGGACTAGAATCCCCACATTTGCATATTTTGGAAAAGTGTGAATAAGACTTGGAACATTCTAGATTCATTTCCCTTGTTATCATGGAGTCAGATTCACTACATCAGCATGTACCACCAGCAGTCAATTATCAGACTCTGGCTAAGAAACTGCCAGTCCCCTTGCTCACTCAAAGGCCTTTAAAAGGTTCTAATCCATCCTCACTGGTTTGGCTCAGTGGATGGAGCCTGGGTCTGCAGACTGAAAGGTCCCAGGTTCGATTCCGGTCAAGGGCATGTACCTTGGTTGCTGGCACATCCCCAGTAGGGGGCGTGCAGGAGGCAGCTGATCGAGGTTTCTCTCTCATCGATGTTTCTAACTCTCCCTCTCCCTTCCTCTCTGTAGAAAATCAGTAAAATATATTTAGAAAAAGATAAAATGTTCTCTTCCAAAATAAGCTCCCTTTTATTTTTAGTTTCCTAAATGTTCTCTGTGAATGTGTCCATCCACTTGTGCCACATGACACAGGCGAGAGCTCCAGGTCCCGCCCACTAGTCCCATGTCACCTACGTGTGAGCTTCCTTTCCCGCTCTCTCCTGCTGGGGTACCCCACAATCACACAGAGGCACCGAGGTGCAGAGTGAAGTCAGCGTGGGGGGGGGGGGCGGCTCTCTCGGGGACCAGCTTCCGGACTCACTCAACACATCACGGGGGCAGATGGAGGAGAACTCCTGTGATTGCCGTAGTAGGGGTGGGGGGCGCCTCTCGTGGCTGAATCTGTGGGAAGCGGGACAGGGAGAGAGTCACTGCTCCCCCCACCCCCACCCTCCCCCTCCCGTCCCGCTCCTGTGCTCGCCGTCCCCACGTGCACTGATTGTGCCCCTCCTGCCGCCTGGGCTCACTGCTGCCAGCACCAATGCACCTGGACGGGGCGGGCTGGACCCGGGGGTGGGGGGCTGGGGGGCTGGGGACGGGGGGCAGGAGTTACAGCGCGCTTCCCGGGAGCCCAGCCCCGACCTCTGGGGGCTCTCAGCCCATCATTGTCCAGCCCTGATGGTGACGGTGACGTTGATGTTAACAGGGCTGATCACCGGCAGCGGGCAGGGGGTGAGGGTAGAGGGCGAGCTTGCTCCTCTGCTTTTAACCAAATTCAGGCCTCTCTTCGCCAGCAGCTCCCTCTCTCCGATTCCCTCCAACGGGAAGGCCACACACCGGGAACAGAGCGCGGGCGGATTTTCTCCCGGGAAATGGCTCTCAGTGGTCAGGGTTCCTGTGACTTAGACAAAGGCGCCGGGGCCTCAGTGAGGATCGGGGTCAACGGACGCGAGCTGCCCATCCAGAGCGTTTCTGTGCAGCTCAGGCCTTTGGGCGGGGCAGGCCGGGCCGGGGGTGGGCAGTGAGGGGCCGGGATGGGCATTGAGGGCCAGGGGTGGACAGTGAGGGGCTGGGGGTGAGCATGGAGAGGCTGGGGCAGGCATTGAGGGCCAGGGGTGGACAGTGGGGGGCTCGAGAGGGCGGGCGCCGGTCCTCGCACTGAGCTCAGTTCGCGTCGTGGGCTGGATTCGCCGCCTCCCAATAAACTCATAATGCCGGCGATGGGGGTTTAAGATTCCTTGTATTTAAAGCGAAAAATTCGGAGCCAGGACAGCCTGCAGTTTCTTGCTGATTGTGTGTTTTGATTGCCAATGTTTTACGATTTTCTGCAGGTGCTATGTAAGTGGTAGCGATATTCGAAATGGATTATTAAATAGTAATGCCGTGTTCCAGCTTCTATAATTTATCACACGCGTCGCACAGTTGACAACTGTCATCTCAGACGGCGTCAAGGCCCTCCGCGGAAGGAGGGGAGAGCCGGCAGCTGGCACAGGACGCTGAGCTTAATTAAAAGCCCTGTTTCCCGTCTCCCGTGCGCAAAGCGCGTCTGCGGGTGACGACATGCATCCGGGCGCAGGGGCCACACACGCCACACGTTCCCTTCGCTTTCCCGACCGTCTCGCCGGGATTCTTACAGTGGGATCCGGCCTGGGCCGGTGGTACAGTGGTTAGCGTGGCCCACACCCCAAGGTTGCAGTTTTTGTGTTTTTTTTTTTACATATATTTTATTGATTTTTTACAGAGAGGAATGAGAGGGACAGAAAGCTAGAAACATCAATGAGAGAGAGACATCGATCAGCTGCCTCCTGCACGCCCCCTACTGGGGATGTGCCCGCAACCAGGATACATGCCCTTGGTCAGAACTGAACCCAGGACCTTTTAGTCCGCAGGCCGACGCTCTATCCACTGAGCCAAACCGGTTGCAGCTTAATTGTCATTGAATTCTTATATTCTGCAACATCCCTGAGAGGTCCACCTTTGATACACAAATTTCACAATGTGTCTCTTCCGGGAGAGCGTTTTCATTTAAAACAGTGCTGCTCCCGAGGAAATCACCCCAGAACAGCCACGAAGGGCTGTCCGCATACGTGCCCTTTCCTGTGACTCTGTCTGTCGCCCCAAATGTCAGCTTCACCGGAGCCCTTCCTTCCGGCTCCATTCCCTCCCCCTGTGACCTGAGCGGGGATGGCTTTCTCTCTCATCTCCCTCCTCCCACTCCCTCCTCCTGCGCCCCACATTCTGCTGAGAGGGGGAGGCTCGGCTCCCCCAGGCCCTGCGCTCCCCAGCTCTGCAGGCCCCGGAGCCTGGCCTGCGGTCCGTGCGGGTGTCTGAAGGGGATGCAGAGGGGCGTGAGGAGCAGAGGGCCTCCTGCATGTCCGCCCCCTCCCCCCCTCCTCTGCTCTCCTCTCCTCCTTGTTACCCAGGCGCTCCTGGGAGCGGCTTTCAGACGGCAGACAGACAGACAGACAGACAGAGGAGGTCCCAGCGAGGGTGGGCGGCCACGGGCCTGGCTGTCCGTCAGGAGCTCGACTGGCCGGCGCCTGGCCTGCGCGGCTCCGTGGCTGAGCATCGACCCAGGAACCACCAGGAGGTCGCGGTTCGATTCCCAGTCGGGGCCCAGGCCAGGGTTGCGCGGCTCCATCCCCAGCGGGGGGCGGCAGGAGGCAGCGGTCAGTGCTGTTTCCGCTCTCCCTCCCGCTCCCCTCCTCTCTGAAGCCAATCAAACATTCATTTTTAAAGGAGCCCGTGGGAAAGGGTGCCAGCGGGCAGAGGAGGCGGGGCGGGAGGATGGGGGGCTTTCCGTGTCCTCCACTGGCAGCCGGCTGCAGCTCCAAGTCCTCGGTGCCTCTTTCGGGGGCACCCACAAACCCTGCCGAGGGGGGCTGAGGACCCTGCCAGCAGAGGGGCTCCCCGGCCGTGTGGCCCAAACTCGTGATCTCCAGCCGGGAAGGAAAGGAAGACAGCAGAGCCCGGCACAGCATGGCACAGCACAGCATGCCACAGCACAGCATGGCACAGCACGGCACAGCACAGCATGGCACGGCACGGCACACCACGGCATGGAACAGCACGGCACAGCACGGCACAGAAGGAGACTTTCTTCCTTGCCGGTCCTTCCCGCAGAAGCAGAGGAGACAGCGGGAGGGAGGCATCACCCCCACACACCCAGTGCGCACACACACCCAGCACACACACATAGGCACCTAGCACACACACACCCAGCACTCACACTCACACACACACACACAGCAATCACGCGTGCGCACACGCACAGCACACACACACACACCCAGCATGCATCTGACCCCGAAAGGGAGAGCTGGGAGGACCCTCGGAAGCAGCGTCCCGATGGCCAGTGAACCTGCCATCTCCTTCCCCCGTTTGAGAGCGCTCTTCCCGGTGAGGACGGACCCAGCCCCTCTCCGTGCTCCCGGTGAGGACGGACCCAGCCCCTCTCCGTGCCCCGTGGAAGCCGAGCCGCAGAGAAGAAGGCCGCTGCTGGGCGCCCGCGGGCGGCCCCGGCTGTGGCAGTGGCTTAGGCTCCCCTCCAGGGCGCTTGCTGCCGGAGCGGAGAAACTCAGCTGCTGGAAGCTTCCTCCCCGCGGGCAGTCTGAGCGCCACATACCTTAGGCCGCCGTGCAAAAGAAGTGGATATTCATTTTTAATATGTTTTTATTGACTTCAGAGAGGGAGGGAGAGAGAGCAACAGCCATGATGAGAGAGAATCACTGACTGGCTGTCTCCTGCCAGCCCCCCACTGGGGATGGAGCCTGCAACCCGGGCCTGAGCCCTGACCGGGAATCGAACCCTGACCTCCTGGCTCAGAGCTGGATGCACGATCTCTGAGCCACAGGCCACGCTATTGTTTTTAAGTAGGGATAAAACCTGAACTTCGGCAGTGAGGAAGGCAGGATTACAGTGTTCGAAGAGAATAGTGGTCTGTTGGCCTCATGACTTTGCTGCCGCTCCTCCAGGCTTGTCCACAAGATGGGCATTTCACGGGTCTGCCCACGGCTGAGAGCGCCACTCAAAGCCGCCCGGGGCCGTGGCGGGTTACGGTTCCCAGAAGGGAGGAGTGGACGGGAGCCCACAGAAGGGATGTCTTAGCTCGTCAGCGGCCTGTCTGCTCTCCCGGTTCCCCGGGCCTGGTGCTCCGGGACGGACATCCTGGCGACCCTTCGTGCTGAGCGTCTCGCAGGCTCAGCCCCTCTCTGAAGCAGCCGCGTTTTAAAGAAAGACGGAGTGCCACCAAGCAGGGTTTATCGTCCTTGTTTTTCAGGAGAGAGAACCGCGCACAGACACGTGTATTCTTCAAGGTCACGGGCAGCCGGTGACCTTGAGAGGTGTTGTTGCTGGTTCAACTTCCAGCCGTTCATCTTCAACCAAGGGTCCACTGAAACTATGTTTGCTCCAGGGACATGCTCTGGGGGAGGTGTGCCCTTTTCTCCTTTTCTGATAATGCTTGCCTAATTCGTTTTTGTTGTTTTTTTTATCCAATTCCTTGATTAGTATGAGATATTTTTCTAATGGGAAAAATATCTTACTTTAGTAAGATCAATTACATAATGAATTAATGAGGGAATCAGCAGGTGGGCAAAACTAGTTTAAAAAGGATATGAAAGGCCCTCGCTGGTTTGGCTCAGTGGATAGAGTTTTGGCCTCTGGACTGAAGGCTACCAAATTCCATTCCAGCCAAGGGCACAGGCCCGGGGTGCGGGTTCAATCCCCAGTAGGGGGCGTGCAGGAGGCAGCCGATCAATGATTCCCTCTCCTCATTGATGTTTCTATCTCTCTTCCTTCTCCCTTCCTCTCTGAAATCAATAAAAATATTTTTTTTTAAGGATGTGAAATGCCATAGCTGTTTGGCTCAGTGGATAGAGCATTGGCCTGCAGACTGAAGGGTCCTGGGTTCGATTCCAGTGAAGGGTACATGACTGGGTTGCTAAATCCTCACTCAGTAGGGGGCATGCAAGAGGAAGCCTGCCAATGATTTCCTCTCATCGTTGATGTCTCTCTCTCTCTCTCTCTCTTTCTCTCTCTCTCTCCATCTCCCTTCCCGCCTGAAGTCAATAAAATACATATTTTTAAAAAGGATATGAAGTAGCAATTTGACACAGGCAGAGATCAGACCGGATGTGAAAATAATGTGGGTAGTTATGGCTACCACCCTGGCTGAGACCCTACACAGTAATGAAACCAACCTTTGCATTATCCTTTCAACCTGACAACGATAGAAATCACCTCGCTTTGTGTTTTTAAATAGGAGCCCTAATTCTAACGTTCAGGGTAAAATGCCTGGGCTCTATTGAGCAGAAAGCACACTCCCCCGAACAGTCAATTTCCCGAGAGCGCCAGAGGACAGATGCAGCCCCTGTCCAAGCGAGAGGTCACAGGTCACTTACTCGTCTGCTTCCCTTATTTCCGGTTTAAGTTTTTTTTCTCAATAGTAATGCCATTAAAATAATTCCTCCTTGCCAAACCGGTTTGACTCAGTGGATAGAGCACCGCATGCGGACTGAAAGGTCCCGGGTTCCATTCCGGTCGGGGGCATGTACCTTGGTTGCAGGCACATCCCCCAGTAGTGTGTATGCAGGAGGCAGCTGGTTGATGTCTCTCTCTCATCGATGTTTTTAATTCTCTATCCCTCTTCCTTCCTCTCTGTTACAAATCAATGAAAATATATTTTAAAAAAAATAAGTCCTCCAGCAACTGGCACCACCTGGGAGAAGTATCTGACCATATATGTACAGCCTCAAACTGTGTCCCGTGTCAGCTCACGCTGTAATGATCACGATGAGCGGGCGATGGGAATGGAAAGGTGTCCCGTGTTACCCGACAACCCTGGGACACTGCACGGAAGGCAGTCGCCATCGACCTCCTGGAGCCTCGGTGTTGACACGTGAAATCAAACGGCAGGTCCGGGGCGGGAGGCGGTTTGATTGTAACGGGCAGCGATGGGCCCTGGAAACAGCTGCTCCGAGGAACTTGCCTTTTGCGACGGAAACAGCATCCGCCCATTTAACGGGCTGGCTGCGTTTTCTTCTCCGCGGCAGGAGGCCGGTTGGCCGGTGTATGAGCCGGGGCTCAGCGTCCTGCTCTGTGAAAGGCTGAACGTGATGTGGGAACTGTCGGGAGTGATGGAGAGCCTGGAGCTTAGTCGGCGGCTAATGTCGGAGGTTTGAGGTTCAGGCTGAGCCCCTTTGCAGCCTCACCTGCCTCAGCTCCGCTCCCAGCGCCGTGGCCTTGGAGGGAGAGGGGGGGGCTCCTGGGCCTGGGCTACGGTGGGAGTGGGAGTGGGTGCATCTCCAGACCTAATCTGGGTCACATGGTCCAGGAACTAATCTGGGTCACATGGTCCAGCCCTAATCTGGGTCACATGGTTCAGGAGCTAATCTGGGTCACATGGTCCAGAAACTAATCTGGGTCACATGGTGCAGGAACTAATGTGGGTCACATGGTCCAGAAACTAATATGGGTCACATGGTCCAGGAGCTAATCTGGGTCACATGGTGTAGGAACTAATCTGGGTCACATGGTCCAGGAGCTAATCTGCGTCACATGGTCCAAGAGCTAATCTGGGTCCCATGGTGCAGGAAACTACCAGCCAAACAAAGCTTATGGTGCCCTGAAAGTCCCACAGCTCCGGCTCAGCGTGCGGATGGTCCCAGCTGTGGCAGAGGGCAGCCTGGTCCTGGGTGCGGCTGCTGTGTGGATGGGGGAGGGGGAGGAGCAAGGGGAGTGAGGACAATGGGGGGCGGTGGAAGACAGGCTTCATCTTTCTTTTTTTTATTGTTGAAGTATTACAAATAGTAGTACATATGACTCCTCTTTCTTCCCCTATTCCCCTCCCCCCGCCTTCCCCACCCCCCAGTACATGCCCTCCCCTGCCCCCCACCCCCAGTGTCCTGTATCCATTGGCTGTGCTTACACACATGCACACACGTCCTTCGGTTGATCTCTTAAAGCCCCTCCCCGCCCCCAACCTCCCCTGCCTTCCCGCTGTGGTGAGACAGTCTGTTCACTGCTTCTTTGCCTCTGCATCTGTGTTTTTTTTCTCCTTGATTCTTTTCTTTAAAAACATCTTGCCTCTGCAGCTAGAAATAAACCTATAAGAACAAAAAATGTTTGAGTCCCCATTTCAATGTCCAACAGTTCTGAGTCCCAGTTTCAATGTCAAACAGTTCCTCAGGTGCACACGTCAGCCATGGTCTCTGGATGTGGACAGAGGGTGGCCATGCCGGACTGACCCTCTCTGGTTTGGTCCCAGTCATCTGTAGGGACGCACGGCTGCTGACTGCTCACATGGCGAGGCATTGTCTGCAGCTGCTGACTGCTCGCATGGCGAGGCATCGTCCGCGTCTCCCATCTCTGGACCGTTTCTCCTCTTGTCTCCGTGGGGGAGCAGACCTGTCAGCTCCTCTCTGGGGCAGGCGTGCACTTGGTCTTGGAGTTGGTGGAGAATATGTTCACGTACTTTCAGGCTTCATCTTTCCAGACGAGTGGAGTGAGCCAGGCTCCCAGAGGCCCAGCAGGCCTTGCGGGCGGGTCTCCCAGATGTGGGCGCGCCCTGCAGGTAGGGAGGCTGGGAGTTTACCCAGGAATGGAGGCAGGCAGAGCCTTTCCTGAAGGAGGGGGCACTCGAGGTGGCCCCGGACACCCACCCACCCACCCGTGTGACCACACCCCCTCCTTCCCTGCTGCCAATGTCTCCATCACAGCGCCTCCCCCTCCCCGGTGACAGGGTTTTCTTGGTGACACTGAAGACAGGGCAGTGAGCCCAGACAGTGTGGCTCAGTGGTGACCGTCAGCCTGTGAGCCAGGAGGTCACGGGTGGATTCCCGGTCCGGGCGCATGCAGGGTTTGCTGGCTCGACCCCCCGTGTGGGGTGTGCAGGAGGCAGCCCATCCGTGATTCTCTCTCATCATGGATGTTTCTGTCTCTCTCTCCCTCTCCCTCCTCTCTGACGTCAATAAAAACGTACTTTAAAGGAAGAGGTTGTGCCACAAATGAGGGTTTATCATCCTTGCTTGACAGGAGAGAGAACCACATGCAGACACATGTGTGTTTCTCAAGGTCAGGGGCAGCCGGTGATGGCCGCAGGGTTTGCACGGGTGTGTTTCACTCCGGAGCTATGCTCCTGCCTCTCCTTGGTCGTCTGCAGAGAACCCAGCGGTGTTTGAAAGAGCTTTCACTGGCCGGAGCAGACGATCCCCAGAGAGGAGAGGGCCACCAGCTTTCAGCTCTGGCCCAGGCCACCGCGGGCTCTGTTTTCCAATCCTCCCCAGAGGATACGATTTTCATTGATTTCAGGGGGCGGGGGAGAAACACAGATGAGAGAGAAACATCCATCCGTTGCCTCCCATCTGGGCCCCGACCGGAGACAGAAACCAAAACCTCGCTGTGTGCCCTGACTGGGGATCGAACCCACCAGCTTCTGGTGCAGAGACGGCGCTCCCAGCGACAGTGCCACCTGGTTGGGCCTGGGGGGCTTTTGCTGCCGAGGTCGGCGACACTGGCTGTGCAGGTGACACGGCCTCGTGGGGGAGGGTACATGCTTCTAAGCGGCCGCTCTGGCCCTGGGGTGACATGAACGTGCAAGTGGCTGGAAGTGGGAGGGGAGGTGGGGCTGGGGGACAGGGCAGGAGGCGGGGCCGCTGAGGAGTGATGGGGAGGAGGACCTTGGCTTTGGGTGCAAACGCAGGAAAGGGGCGGGGGACGGCTGGGACATTCGGAACAGTGGACAGCGAGCAGTGACGGGCAGCCCTGGGCGGAGGGAGCGGAGGGGAAATGGGAGGGGCAGGCAGAGAAATGAGATGAATGAGGGGGTGTAAAGGGAGGGGTGTGCAGGGGTGTGTGTGTGTGAGTAGAGACCTGTGTGGAGGGATGGGGTGTGGAGGGAGGGCAGGTTGAGCTAGAGCAGTGGTTCTCCACCTTCCTCAGGCCTCGACCCTTGCATACAGTTCCTCATGGGGTGGTGACCCCCCACCATGAAATGTTGCTGCTGTGATGCATCGTGATGTCAATATCTGCATTTTCCGATGGTCTTAGGCGACCCCTGTGAAAGGGTCCTTCGACCCCCAAAGGGGTCGCGACCCACAGGTTGAGAACCGCCGAGCTAGAGGGAGCGGGGGATGAGTGTTACTCTGTCTGGGAGGTGAGTTGTCGGGCCCTGCCCTGGCCTGTCCGCGGTGGATCGGTGCTGACTCTCGGTCAATGCGGCGTCCGTGAACTCGGAGCTCTGTGCTCTCAGAGAAATCCCTGCGCCAGCGGGCGGCGTGTGACATGATAATATCATGGTCTCGCTTCACTCGGGATGCACTCGCCCGCATACACCGCACGAGCATTGAATTCACTGTTTACCGCACGGGATGCCAAGCCGCATCTCCCCGAACAGGAGACGTTAACACTGAGGGCGCCCGGTGAGACGCGGCCCGCGGCCACGGAACTGAAACAGACCTTCGCGCCAGCGCGGGAGCCGGCGGCTGCTCCGCCTGTTTACCGCCGGATGCTGAGCTGCTCTGACAGCTGGAGCACAAATGAGCCCCGCAGGGCCCCTGCCCGCAGCCCCGGGCCTGGCCTGCCTCGGCCCGGAGTCCAAGTTCACTCCGGAGCCGCGCGCCCCCGCCCGCCCGCGCTGACCCCGGGCGGCCAGCGGCGCGGGAAGTCTTTCTGAGATAAACGCCCGTGTGAAGGCCGCTGGGTGGGATCCAAAGGCCGAGTTCCCTTAACATCGGCCTGGGTTTAAAGTGCCTGCCGAGGCGTCCATTGTCTGCTCATCCCGGTCTGGCAGCA
>PVJN01027737.1:10961-27914 GCA_004026805.1 Lasiurus borealis
GGGCAGATGGGGGCAGGTGTGGGCAGGTGTGGGCAGATGTGGGCAGGTGTGGGCAGGCTGCAGAAGGGCCTGCAGGGGGCACTGGGGAAGGGGGTGGGGTCGGATCCAGTTGGAGAAGACAGTTGCAGAGGTCAGCTGACCCGGTGGAAGATGTAGGCAGGGACTGGGAGCATCTGTTTGGCCTTGAGGGGAGAGGAGAAGTCACACCCGCTTCATCCCCACCCCCTCTCTCTCAGGCACAGGGGCAGGGCAGGGCATGCCCAGCACAAGGACGCTTCCGGCTCATAACCCTGGGCCTTTCCAAGGTCCCAAGCATGGAGGGCTCCTGCCCGGCCCTGGGGGCACCTGGGGGCTGGAGTGCCAGGGGCCGTGCAGCCAGAGGTGTGGCGCCCCCGGCTTCAGAGCTTGCCCATACAGGGGCCTTCAAATGCAGACATTTAAACACCACGTGGTCAAGCAGAACTGAGGCCAGAGGGAGGGCGGGAGACAGAACAGGCCCAGCCTTGTGGTCTCCGCCTCGTTCAGCGGGGCCTCCCGGGGCCCTGACCTGTGCCGGGCCCTCCGAACAGGAAGGTACACGGGGCAGAATCCGGTTTGTGAGAAGACATTGTGAAAGTCGAGAGGCAGGTTGGAAGCGGAAACGTGAGTGCTCAGAGCGGGTGGGGTGCAGTGAGGCTTTAGGGGGGACTGCGGTTCATCAGAGCTATTGAGGGCGCGTCCCAGTTTCCAGACCCGTGAAGACCAAAGGAGGCCTTTGCGTCCAGTCCCCCACAAGCACACACAGAGTGCCTTTCGGTGTGCATAGGTGTTGTATGTCTGTGTCTGTAGTTTGATATGTGTGTGTGGAGGGTCCACAGAGTATTTAGATTTTCCAGTCTTGTCCTAACATTTTCGGAAGCCATTTGTAGGTTTTGAATATTCCATTTCTTGCATTTTAACTTCTTCGTGGGAAGTATGTGCCGTGTCCGAGGGTAAAGCGCTTGGGAGGCCACAGGCATTGCCACTCCCTCTCTCCCATGTGGACGAAACCAGCCCGCCGCGTGCCCTGAGCTGCAGGAAGACCTGAGACACGCGCTGCTGGCAGTGTTGTCCGTGGGAAGCCTCACGCAGTGAAAGCAGCAATGCAGACCCGGGCGGCCCGGCCTGTGGCTTCTGGGCCATCTGGCACACCACCAGCGGCGGCTCGGTCCATCGTGGACCAGACATCCCGTGTCTGTCGCTTGAGCTGCTCTCCCAGCCGCAGCTCCGACCCCTTCGCTCCTGCTCCGCCCTGAAGGTGTGTGACCTCGAGCGTGTGACGCTGTCTTAGCAAAAAAAAAACAACACATGTGCCAGCGGCATTACCGCTCTGTGACCCGCTCCACAGAGGAGGCGTGGGCGGGGAAATCTGCCCCCGTTTCTCCCCAACTTCCTGTGCCCGGATCCCATGGAAACCCCGCCTTCACTGCAGGAACACTGCTACGTGTTTCAGCTTCTGAAGTTCTCGTAATGAGGTTCTGCGCGGCGGTTAATGGGAGGCCGGCGGAGGCCAGTAGGAAAGGTCGGGAACGTGCTGTTTATCAGCACAAACTCGGAAACTCGGTGCCTCCGAACCGTGGCTTATTTATCAGCCAACACAGAGCAATGCGGCCCTCGTTAATGAGTTGTAAACTCTACAAATGGCCAAACTCATCTCAGTGACCCGGCCAGATTTCCCTCAGAAGAAAACTAACCTAGCTGCAGCCTTCCATTACAAGTGAGAGCTCAGTGGGCGGGTTACTATACCATTATCTCAGCATCTTTCCACCATCAGAACCACTCGTTTTCAAAGTACAGTGGTACCTCGAGATACGAGTGCCCTAACATACGAGATTTTTGAGATACGAGCCGTCGAGCGAGCGATTTTTGCTTTGAAATATGAGCAACAGTTGAGATAGGAGTCATCGAGAGGATCTGCCTGCTGCACACGACCCACCAGTTTACCGTGACTCGAGCGTCTCATAGTTTCCCACGCCTCAAGGTTACAAAACGTATTAAACTCGTATCTCGAGGTACCACTGTAGTCTACTGTTATTTAACCATTGTCCATACTATTGCTTCAAAATACAGGGTCTCCCCAAAAGTGTATGTATACACTTGGAATACTTATAAAAGCAGTGTTTATCAAAATGCATTTCATGTTCAAAAGGTAGGAGAATCTGCAGACCTAGGGTGTACACATTTTTGGGGGGCACCTGTACACTATTGCAGTTATTGGAGCATCATTAGCTGTCATGAGGTGAATGTACCTCCTCCTGCCCAGCTGGTGTGGCTCAGTGGTTGAGCAGCAATGCAGCAACTAAGAGATCATTGGTTCGATTCCTGGTCAGGGCATATGCTGGGGTTGCAAGCTCAATCCCTGTTGGGGGGGGCATGCACGAGGCAGCCAATCGGTGATGTTCCTCTCTCATCCATGTTTCTATCTCTCTATCCCTCTTCCTTCCTCTCTCTAAAAATCAATAGAAATATATTTAAAATATAAGTAAGTAAATAAGTGTACCTCCTCCTGATGGGATCAGCCTCTCATAGATCTATTAGTTATGCCTGGTGCTGAATAAGGGAACTGACCTGGAAAAAAATAATCCTCTTGAAGGTGTATGGTTTATGGTGGGACAATTGCCTACTCTCCTAGGAGTTAGCAGCCAAATAAACAAAATTAGCATATCTAAGAAATCTTTAGTATAGCCTAGGCTAGTGGTCTGCAAACTGTGGCTTGCAAGCTACATGCAGGTCTTTGGCCCCTTGAGTGTGGCTCTTCCACAAAATCCCACGGCCTGAGCGAGTCTGTTTTGAAGAAGTGGCATTAGAAGAAGTTTAAGTTTAAAAATTGGGCTCTCCAAAGAAATTTCAATCATTGTCCTATTGATATTTGGCTCTGTTGACTAATGAGTTTGCCAACCACTAGCCTAGTGATTCTTAAACACTGTGATAAAAATCAAATGTCATGGCTTTAGTATCAGCTGGACCAGGTTCCAAATTCTCCTCCTTAAACTTCCTCGTCAGCCGTGACTTTTATTCTTAAAACGGGGGACGGTAGTGTCCTGTTTCAGAGTCGTGGGCCCCCGGGTGAAAGGTGAGGAAGGCCAGCCAGTGAATAGTGTTTCTAGTGGGGTTAGGAGTGGCCCACCCAGGCCCTGGACCATGTATTCAAGCATGTATCTGCACTCTCTCCTATTTTCCCTCAGTTCTTAAAATGCTCTCCAAATCGGTCTAGTTCACCTGACAGAATCTTCTTCTATTCCCAAAGGAAGGAAGATAAAATTGAGGAAAAAGGCGAAAGTTGGGGTAGGATAGATTTTTATTTCTATTCAATTTTTATTCTAATAGAATCTTACTGCAGTTATTTTAAATGCTTGAGAGTTAAACTCCTTTCTCCAAATTATCTCAATGTTTCACCATTGCTTTCTCAAATATCATAACTAAGCATTATAATATACTAGAGGCCCGGTGCATGAAATTCATGCATGGAGGGTGTCCCTCAGGCTGCCTGCACCCTCTTGAATGTGCTGTTTAGGTCCAATCCCGGTAGGATTGGGCCTATACTGGTAGTCAGACATCCCTCTCACAATTTAGGATTGCTGGCTCCTGATAGCCCCTAATTGCTTCTTTCTGCCAGCCTGATCACCCCCTAACCACTCCCCTGCCAGCCTGATTGATGCCTAACTGCCAGCCTGTTTGCCCCTAACTGCCCTCCCCTGCAGGCCTGGGTCCTCCCCAACTGTCCTTTCCTACAGGCCCAGTCGCCTCCAACTCCCCTCCTCTGCCAGCCTGGTTACCCCTAACTGCCCTCCCCTGCAGATTTGATCATCCCCAAATGCCCTCCCTTGCAGGCCTGGTCCCTCCTAACTGCCCTCCCCTGCTGGCCATCTTGTGTTTACATGGGGTCAGCCATCTTTTGACCACATGGGGATAGCCATCTTATGTGTTGGAGTGATAGTCAATTTGCATATTACTCTTTTATTTTATAGAGTTGAGCTCTAGAAATGTGTCTTACATGTTTAATATAGCTAAATTCTTCAACCTAGTTGACCATCGACTGTCTCCCGTAAGCCCCCACCGGGGGATCTAGTCCACAGCCTGGGCATGTGCTCTGACTGGGAATCAAACCCGGGACCATCAGTGTGCACGGGCCGAGCCACCCGGCCAGGGCTGGAGAGCCTGCACCCGGTAAGCACACCCTCTGTGTGCCGGAGAGAAACAAGAACGGCAGCACGTGGGGGGGATGGTTTGACTTTTGCTAGTTGAGTGAGAAGGAGAAGCGCAGCGTGCTGGTGTGCTGCTGCCGCAGCCCCGCCGGGGTGATGTGGCAGAACGTTTCTGGGTCTTTGACTTTGGACGTTGGCGGGCACAGTGCAGAGTGAGTGACCCATTGCTGGAACCAGGAGTCACAGTCCCTCTGACACAATCCGTCTAAATCAATGGTTCTCAACCTTCCTAAGGCCACGATCCTTTAATACAGCTCCTCAAGTTGTGGTGACCCCCAATCATACTCCATAACTGTAATTTTGCTATTTATGAATTATAATGTAAATACCTGTGTTTTCCGATGGTCTTAGGCGACCCCTGTGAAAGTGTCCTTCAACCCCCAAAGGAGTCGCGACCCACAGGTTGAGAACCACTGTTCTAAATGGTCCCCGTGTCCTCCTGTGTGGCCGCATTCTCACCCTGGGACCTGGCCTCGCGGGTGGTTAGGCCTCAGCCCTTTCCCTGGAGAGTTGCATGTGACGCCCTGGAGGTTCTGCTTGGTGCCCGGCCACCGGGGCTCAGACATTGCAAGCACACAGGCCTCCTGACATATCAGTCCTGTCAACCCCCCTCCTAGTCTTTCGTGGAAAAACGTAAACCTGCCTTTAACAGGATATCAAAACTATGCGCATCGTACTTGCAACATGGCCACCAAAGCAAAGGCTTTTAGAAACACGGCATCGGCGACGAAAGAGCCAGACACAGCGAGGCTGTGTCCTCCCCGCCTCTGGGTGGACCCGCCTGCTGGGTGGGCTGCTGTGGACGGCACAGACGCGGTGTCTGAAACACGGGCATCTGTCTGCCAGCTGCCTCCGCTCCTGACCCTGGACCGCACCTCGGTCTGTCCTCACCTGGCAGAGAGACACCCCTCTCTCTCCTCCTCTTCCCATGAAGCCACTATTCCCAGCCCGCACCCCCTCTACCCCCGCCCAGCAGGGGGCGTGTAGCAGGCAGCCAATCAGTGGCTCTGTCATCACCCTCAGGACTAATCTGCCTCCCAAACAGCCCCTCCCCTGGGGTGCGGGCTTCAACATACACATTTGGGAGGACATTATTCAGGCTACAGCTCTCTCTCTCTCTCTCTCTCTCTCTCTCCCTCTCCTTCCCCTCTTCCTCCCCCCAATCAGTTGTTCTAAACACAAAGCCGACCTGTGCGGGAGCGGGTGGCCTGTGAGCTGCGCCGTGTTTGCACGGTTCGGCTGCCCATGGTGAAGGGCGTTCTCTGCCCGCCGGCAAGATGGATCGCCCGGCAGAGGCAGTGACGAGGCGCTGGCCGGGACGCCGAGGTTCCGAGAGGACATTCCACTCCGGATGGAAGCCCCTCCAGAGCGCCCTGCCCTTGCTTTTGTTTTCGGGTTCTTTCCATTAGAATTTCCACTCAATCGCCGAGCTGTCAGAAATGTAATCTGAAAGCTCATCATTTATCAGGGCTGTCTCTCCAAGGTCAGCTCCATCCCCGCTCCCGCCCGGACCCGGCACAAGCAGGCACCCCGCTGACAGGCTGCTGTGGATTGCAGGTCCTGGACCCGCAGCCGGCGGTGCTCAGGGGTTGCATGTCGACCTATGAACCAGGAGGTCACAGTTCAACCGGTTCCCAGTCAGGGCTCGTGCCTGGGTTGTGGGCTCACTCCCCAGGAGGGGGCGTGCAGGAGGCAGCCAGTCAGTGATTGTCATCATTGATGTTGCTCTCTCACTCCCTCTCCCTTCCTCTGAAATAAATAAAAATATAATTTAAAAAAATTTAAAAAAGAAGAAGTCAGGGACTGGATTCTGTCCTGGTCCCATCACTCCGATTGTGGACCAAGTGGCCGCACACCTGCTGGCCTGGCCTCCTGGCTTTCTGACCTGACTGATCACCTTAGGGTCCTCAGCAATGCCACCCGGCCCCAATGCTACCTCCCATCAAAGGCCCGTGAGGCTGAGGACCAGACGGTGCGATGGTACCAAGCGTTCTCAATGCCTCTGTCCACTCCATGTAGGCCACTCACTCCATCACTTGTCACCGTTCACTGCGTGCTCTCTGTCTGCGTGGCAGCGATCCTCTTTCATTCCACTGTGAGTGGACATGTCTGTGCAGGGTGCAAGGGGTGAGGACGTGGGGAGAGAGGACTGAGACAAAAAGGATATACATGCACGAGCAAGACGATTTCTGAGACTCTTCAGCTCTTTGATGAAAAAGGGTTCCAGCTTCTGCAGGAGAGAGAACAGGGGACAGGGCGCACCGATGGGGGGTGAGGTGTGTGTGTCGGGGGGGGGACGAGTCCTCTGGATTGGGAGAGCCACACAGCACCCCCTGGCAGGTAGTAATGGCCGTCGGCAGTACAGGCCGGAGCGATGTTAAGATTAGTGAATTGTGCTCTTCTCCGGGACAGGAGTTGGCTTAAAGGCAAGAAACCTAAATAAGCGCCGTTATTTTGTGAACAGAGACGTGTAAATGGGAAGTGCTTAAAAGTTCTTAGGCGGGAATGCTTTTTAAAGCACGTTTTTATTTTTATTACTCAAGAAGAAGGAGACAGAAAAGCTGTAAATCCGCGAGTAATTCTGAGCCTTTTCCCGAGTGAAAGACTGAGCCGATGGCAGAAACATCGGGGAGCCTGCGGGAATAGGAGGGCAGTGCTGGTGACTTCTGGCATGCCCAGTAAAAAACTAACCAGTCTGGAAAAATGCCCCAAACTACTCCATAGGCAGTGTGGGGGCGGAGACCCCGCACCGCCTCTTAGCAAAGGCTTTATTTTTTTATTTTATTTTTTTAAAGATTGATAATTTTTTAATATATTTTTATTGATTTTTTACAGATTGGAAAGGAGAGGGATAGAGAGCCAGAAACATCGATGAGAGAGAGACATAGATCAGCTGCCTCCTGCACGCCCCCCACTGGGGATGTGCCCGCAACCACGATACATGCCCTTGACTAGAATCAAACCCGGGACCCTCCAGTCCCCAGGCCGAGGCTCTATCCACTGAGCCACACCGGCCTCGTTAGCCAAGGCTTCAGACAACATTTTAAGTGGCCGCTGTCCCGGGGAAAACCTCTCACCCCACATGAGGCCGGAGAGAGAGAATAAAATGGAGCGGAGAAGACTGGATGATGAGCCGCTCTAATCTGGCTCGCTCCCGGGAAGAAAGCAGAGCAGTCGGGTTGGAGGCAGCATGCTGTGTTCAGTGCCCACCTCGTTATCTTGCCACTTGAAGTTTAAATTATGCCGTGATGGTGCCATTTAAATATGCGGGAAAAGCACAGCTTTCAAGACCTGAAATGGAACCTCGGGAAGGAGCGGGCTCCCCTCTCATGGCTAGAATCGTCATCCCTGGTCCTTTCTTGCGTGCCTGTCGCTAAGCAAGAGCTGGCTGCAGAAGGCGGGGGAAGGAAGGGCGTGGCCCCCGTGAGATGGAAGTGACTTCCCGCCGTGTGACTGGCGCTTGCCACCTGCTTCCGGTGTTTGTCTGTGGATCCGCGTCCCTCGTGTTGACAGTGCTCCCTTCCGCCTGTGATGGGAAAGCTGTCTCCTCGCAAACACAGTGTTTTTCACGGATCAAGATGGTGCCAGGCCGGCCGGCATGACTCAGGGGTTGAGCATCGACCCATGAACCAGGAGGTGAGGGTTCGATTCCCCATCCGGGTACAGGCCCAGCTTGCAGGCTCAATCTCCAGTAGGGGGCGTGCAGGAAGCAGCCAATCAGTGATGATTCTCTCTCATCACTGATGTCCTCTCTTTCCCTCTCCCTTCCTCTTTGAAAGCAACAAAAATATTTTAAAAAAAAAGATGGTGCCAGGATCCATAATTTATAATAAAATTTATAAGTTATGTAGGTCATTTTTCCTCAAATACCAGTTTGGATTAACAGACGCTGAGCACAAAGCTCTTCAGCAGTCCACACAAGGTGATGAAGATGTTGTTCTGTTTGCTTCCAGAATTTGTACAGTTTTAGCTTCCACCTTTAGTTCTATGATCAATTGTAAATTAATTTTTGCATGTGTGATAAAGTGAGAATCAAAGTTCTTTCTTGCCTCTGGGTTTCCGGTTGCCACAGAGACGTTTCCTGAAAAGAACTATCTATTCTCCAGGGAACTGCCGGTTCCTTTGTCAAGATGAAGTGTTCACTCGTTTGTGGTTTCTGGAAGTTTCCATTCCATTGATCTGTTTGTCCCTGTTTCTATGAACACTACACTCTTTATGACGATGGCTTCGTTAATCTTGACATCCGCTGATGTTGGCTCTCTAACTTGGTTTTACATATTCAATGTCATTTATATTTTAGAATCACTTTTTTTTTTAATTTCTAAAATCAACCATCCAATCAGCCAGTCCTGCTGGGATTGCGATTAGGATTGCAATAAATCCACGGATCTACTTGGAGAGAATCAGCATAAACAGCCTCTCCATTTGAGTCACCTTTACTCTCTCTCAGCAATGCTCTTTGGTCCCAGTGTACAGGGGTTTCCCATCTTTTGTCAGACTCATCTTAAGTATTTCATATTTTTCATGAGAGGATAAATGGTATTTTTTTTATTTTAATTTCCAACTATTTGTTGATAGTAGGTAGAAAGAGAATTGATTTTATATATTGAGTTTATATTTTCCAACGTGGCTAAATTCACTTGTGATTTCTAATGGCTTTTTGTAGATTCCATCGTCTTTTATACACAGACAGTCTTGTAGTCTGTGAATACATTTTGTGTGTCTTCTTCCATTTCACTTCGGGTGTGTTTTATTTCTTTGTTTTGACTTCCTGCATTGGCCACAGCTGTGGTTAATACAATGAGTGACTTTTTCCTTTTGAAATCAGCCCTCCATTACTGAAATAAACTCTACTTAGTTATAACGTAGGGACCGCCATTCAAGTCATGCTTGATGGCTGGTATCTAGAAACCAGAAAGAAAAGCAGCCAATGGAATAAACTCTCCCTCCAAAAAATATTAAAAACCCACATAAAATCAGAGATGAATAAGCAGAAAGACAAAGGCAAATAAAGATAATAAAGCTAACAATTGTTTTCTTAAAAGATAAAGGAAATGGATAAATGTCTTATAAGTTGATTCAGAAAAACATAATAAAGACACAAACAATATCAGGAATAAAAAAGTATCTGAGATCATTCGGAAGTCAAAATTATACTAAAGGATTAAAACCAATCTTATGTAGGAAATCTGAAAACTGGCATGAAATATGGACATAATAAGAACAAAATAACTTATTGAAAGCGAGTCAGTAAATTTGGGATACTCTATTAAAGGAATTAAATCGCTTTAAGAAACACCAGGCCTCGAGAGTTTTATAGAAGACACGGTGAGTTCTGCTGACATTCCAGAAACCAGTTCCTATTCAAATATCTCTTCAAAACAGTACGTGTTTCAGTCCCGGTACCTTGTTCTTTATAACAGTAAGTCTCCTCCTTCACATTTTAGCAGCTGCCGCTAAACTTAGTTTCAGAGTTATCTTCCTCAAAGCTTAAAAATGCATTTATCGTTTATTATGAAACATATAATGTATTATGTAGTGCAATAACAATGCAGTTATTTTGTTATTAGAAATGATTGGTGTTGTGTTATAAAATGTCACTGCTGTTGGAACCAGCCCCCAGGCAGATAAAAATAAACAGGTTCTTATCATTAAAAGCACTATAGTTGCAGAACTGGAGAAATTAGGTGTTTGTTTGTTTTTTTAAAATTGATTGTTTTTATAGTCATTCCGCCAATAAATTAAAAGGTTTCCTAAAAAAGAAAAGAAAAGAAACGGTTTGTTACTTTGTCCTACAAGTTAATACACCCACATTCCTTAAAACATTCTCTAACCCCCAGCCCGCCAATGTACAGCCCTCTGACCTGTCTTTCTGGTGATTGTGCCCATTTCCCCGATTCCCTCCCAGTCCGTCTTTTGCTGGAATTCACACCGGGACGTTAGTGCTGTGCTCAGACCCTGGTGCCCCCGGCCAGCCAGTGTGAGTGTGGCCGGGCCAGGCCTGCTGGCTCCGCGTGGCACCAGCCGTTCCGGGGCTGGGCAGCCGCCACAGCCCCAGGCCTGGCTCCCTCTGCCCCACGTCCCTCTCCACGCCTTCAAAGCCCGTTTCGTCTGAAAACAATGTAGATTTTTATTACGGCCTGAACCGAATGGCAGGAATAGCACGTTTTCAGACGTGAGTTCATTTGTCTAAGGAAGGCACCCAAATATTGATCGCTGAGGAAAATGGCAAATGGGCCAGTTACCATGCTATTAAAGATAAAGCACTTTAAATAATTATGCAAACACGAACACGATTTCAGACCCCCTGGGTAGAAGCGGGGAGACCAGGTCACTTCCTAACTAGCACCTCCGGGGTGTCTGTCATAGAAACGTTTGGCCAGTTCATGCCCAGTGCTTTGCCAGGCTGAGTTTACAGTCTTGTGGCTGAAAGAGGTTATTTTATAAAAATGTTTGTTTTTTATTGATCTCAGAGAGGAAGGGAGAAGGAGAGATTTAGAAACATCAGGAACCAGGAGGTCACGGTTCGATTCTGGGTCAGGGCCCAGGCCCCAGGTTGAGGACTTTATCTGAGCCCAGTGCAGGGGAGGGTGGGAGAGGAGGAGGCCCAGGAGGCAGCTGACCCCTGACTCTCTCTCTCATCATCGATGTCTCTCTCTCTCTCCCCCTCTCCCTTCAAATGGAGAAATTATGTAGCCTAGTGCTTTCACCGCGCCTCCTCTCTCTTTCCTCGCTTTCTGTCTCTGCCTGCGATGACATCCAGTGTCAGCCCCGCGGTCCTGGAACCAGAGCCAGCGGGGACACCCACTCCCTGAGCCCCCTGGGGAGCCGTTCGAGCCGATGCCAGCGTGACTCCCTCCCCAAACTCAGTCGACAGTTATCGGGACGAAACGGCGGCCACGGAGCGGTTTCATTCCCGAGATCGGTGTTCAATCAAAGATAAGAACCTCGGGCAATTAAAGGGGCCATCCCTGATTGATGGCAGCCCCTGTTCCGCCTGACTGCCTAACAAAGCTGCTTTGATTTCCGCGGACACAAAGGGCTCTTTTTTACGGAGGGTGTTTCTAATCTCTCCAAGCCGTGCAGCCAGCCACGGCGCAGAAGCAGCGCTCAGAGGCTCTCTGAGAGGCGGCTTTGTGCGTGATGACGGCCCCTCTGATAGCAGGCAGACGCTGAAGAGGTTTGAGATCTCCACAGGCGGGGCTGTCTCTCCGTCCTCAGGCGCCTGATGAAAGCAGGAGCCCACGGCGCTGGGGGGAGCCCGGAAGGGAAGCTCCCCAGCACTACAGGAAGGACCGTGGGGCTCAGTGGCAGGTGACTCGGTCCCTGGGAGCGCCCGCACACGGTCTCTCCACAAACCCCTTCTGCACCTTGACTCATGCTCCTCAGGCTCCGCAGCTGGCTCCGAGGGTGGCTGAGCCCGGGCCTGACCCACAAGTACCGTCAGCAGATGCTCAGCTCTGGGGCGCAGCTGCCCTTGGCTTCTGGCCTCCTCCGAGTCCTGGGGGCCTTTCTGGTGGGGGCTTTGTGTGTGCAGCTGGGCGGTGGTTTCACTCGGGCTGCAGGGGCGGGCCCACCTGCGGGGCGGGGCCTCTGATTGGATGGCTGGCCTCCCCTGAGCTGTGACAGCCGTTACCGTGTGCAGTCGACGCCACACAAATAGACACTGGTGTCTACACGGACCTTATTGTTCTCATCATGGATTTGATTGGAAAGGATTTCTCTAGGTTTAGTCTGAGAATTGGGTGTTCAGCCAATGTAAAATGTGTACCATTTAATTTCGGCTTCTTTTTTCCAAATATGACGCTCTCCCTGTGGACACGGTATTTCAAAACGTGTTGAGGTCCATTCTGAGGGCTGGAGGATGTAGAATGGGTTTCTTTTAAAAAAAAACAACACATATTTTATTGATTTTTTACAGAGAGGAAGGGAAAGGGATACAGAGTTAGAAACATCAATGAGAGAGAAACATGAATCAGCTGCCTCCTGCACACCCCTACCGGGGATGTGCCCACAACCAAGGTACATGCACTTGACCAGAATCGAACCTGGGATCCCTTCAGTCCTCAGGCCAATGCTCCATCCACTGAGCCAAACTGGTTTCAGCAGGATGGGTTTCTAAAGAATTATTTTTAAATAAATTAGCAACCCTGTCTAGACCAGTGGTTCTCAACCTTCCCAAGGCTGCGACCCTTGAATACAGTTCCTCATGGGGTGGTGACCCCCAATCATGAAATGTTGCTACTGTTATGCATCGTGATGTAAATATCTGCATTTTCCGATGGTCTTAGGCGACCCCTGTGAAAGGTTCGTTAGATCCCCAAAGGGGTTGCAACCCACAGGTTGAGAACCATTGGTCTAGACTGATGTTTTCCCAAATATGTGTATGAACTTTATGAATATCTCCTCATGTTTACTGTTGTCGAGGACGGATACAAAATTCCAACAGCTCAGAGCAGTGTGTGGGCCTGGCTGCCTTGGGGGGCCGACCTCAGGGCTGCCGCTGGCTCAGTCCGGGGCGTCACCAGCAGCCCCCCTAAGGGGTGCCGGGGCCTGGGAACCCAGCTGCAGGTGTGGCTCGTCCCTGGACCCCGGGAAAGAGAGGCAGGGAGGAGTTGGGTGACTCCGGAAATGAGGTCCCGGTGAGTCATCGCCATTTGTGTAGCAAATGGAGGCCGTTTCCCTGGAGATGAGTTGACAAATGGCACCAGTGGTTCCTCTGGCCCAGGACCACGAGGCGCAGGGGGGAGAGTCGCCAGCCAGAGCTCTTAATTAGGGGAGTGTCCGGTGGCTCTGAACCTCAGGATCCATCGCCCTGGTCCAGGCCAGTGGTTCTCAGCCTTCCTAAGGCCGCGACCCTTGCATACAGCTCCTCATGGGGTGGTGACCCCCAACCATGACATTTTGCTACTGTGATGCATCGTGATGTAAATATCTGCATTTTCCGATGGTCTTAGGTGACCCCTGTGAAAGGGCTGTTCGACCCCCAAAGGGGTCGCGACCCACAGGTTGAGAACCTCTGGTCCAGGCACACGGGAAGTCGGGAGGACAGCTGTCTGCAGGATCTACTTACAGGCAAGAGGCTTAGCCTGAGCCTGGGGCTCCCGGCTGCGGCCTGCAGCTGCCGCTCACCCGCCCCCCTGCCGGCCCTGCCGGACCCGATCAAGTTGTTGCAAACACGTTTCCTTCTGAACGCCGCTGACTCTACGGTGACGTTAATCTCTATGTACACAGGCATGCAGTTTTTCCAAATTAAAATGTCCCAGGCCCGCTTAGATTGCACGCTAATTTTGATTTGAAAATGAAGCTGGAGGGAAACCACCCGGTGGATTGAAACGCCAATGATTTTGCTGGTTTATTTTCCACACCACACGCAGAGAATTAAATTAATCAGACGCACTGGTTCGCGCACATTTCATCGTCGGTTCACACGAGGACTTTCCTCGTTGGTTTCTGTCCCTTCGCCTGAGCGCCACACACTCATCCAGCCGTTCAAAGGTATACATGGACATGTACACACGCACACATGTACATGTCCTTGTCACCGGATCACCTGAACGGTGGAAAAGGACCGGTAGTTCCTGTAGGTGTTATTTTCTACGTGTAAAAGTTCACAGTACATGTGTGCCAGGAAAAGTGCAAGGAACGAAACACCTTGGACCTTGTACCCAGCCCACCAAGTGTTGCTGATGTTGGGAATGATTTCCAAGTTCTCCTTTTCCGCCCATATTTTCCTTCCTGTGTCTTGTCCGGGAAAAAGCAAACAGAACCTGGCCCATGTGGCTTCGTGGTTGAGCGTCAACCTCTGAACCAGAAGGTCACGGTTCCATTCCCGGTCAGGACACATGCCCGGTTGCAGGCTCGATCCCTAATGGGAGGTGTGCAGGAGGCAGACGATTGATGATGTTTCTCTCTCACTGATGTTGCTATCTCTCTTACCCTCTCCCTTCCTCTCCCTGAAAACCCATAAACACATTTTTTAAAAGAAAGAAAGAGGGAAGGGGTGTGCTTAGCTCAGGAAGGAGGTGGGTTGCTGTGTGCTGGGTAGAGTCTCAGTTTTGCAGGAGGAGGGTCTGGAGGCAGATGCATAGCCATGTGACCATCACATCTGAACTGCGCCCTCACAACTCGTTAGGATGGTCCGTTTTAGGTGCATTTTGCCACCGTTAGAAAAATTAATTGCACCTCTTTTCAGTAGGGGAAAATCGCTTTCACGGTGTTTCAATGCGTGACGAAGGATTTCCTCGGCCAGGTAGTAGAGGTCAGTGGAGAGAGGTTGAAGGTGTGTGTGTGCCAGCATCCGTGTTAAATGCCGTCCTTCAAACTGGCATTCTTCCGAGCATCCTGTGTGTGACCTCGGCTTCCAGCGTGAGTAAGTGTTCCCAACCCACGTACCCCAGACCCAGGGGCCCCAGCGCTGCCCTCCCAGGGACGCCCCCGAATCCTCTGCGGTTTTTGCAGAATGTCACGGTGCAGGGTATGTGTGTGCGCGTCTCCCGGGAAAGAGAGCTCATAGCTTTTGCCTGACCCTCGAACGCCCGTGACCGCTAACGCGCAATGCGGAGAATTAAATCAGAGGAAAGGCCTCCCGCGGCCGGCAGATCCGAATCCCACAGGCTCCGGCAGGCCGCAGAGTGACACGGCCGGTTCCGGGGAGGGCGCCAAGGACAGAGCGGATAATAAAGTCGCACGGGAGGGAGGGAGTCTAAAGGAAGAGCCACGCAGCAAGGACTCCGGGGCTCCTGAGCCCCAGGCTGAGGCCCATGTGCAGGCAAAACCCTTTTTGTTGTTGTTAGTCCTCACTGAGGACTTGTTTGCCATCGATTTTTAGAGAGACTGGAAGGGAAGGAGAGAGACTGAGAGAGAGATACATCAATGGGCGAGAGACACTGCCCCTGAGGTATGTGCCTTAGCTGGACTCGAACCCGAGACCCTTCAGTTCCAGGGCCATCACTCTCACCACCGAGCCAAACCAGCCAGGGCAACGAGCCACATCTCCAGCTAAAACTCTTAGGATGAAACCTTAGCAACCCAAAGAGAAAGGGGTGTTTTCTCTCCCAGAGGTAATCCTATGTAAAAGCCTAACATGCTAAGTGTCCAGTTGTCTGTTCAACCAATCAAAGCCTAACATGCTAATGACATGCTAAGGTCACTCAACTGCTTGCTATGACTTGCACTGACCACCAGGGGACAGGCAGTCGACCAATCTACCAGTCACTATGACGTGCACTGACCACCGGGGGCAGACACTCTGACCGGTAGGTCAGCTTGCTGCTGGGGTCCAGCCAGTGAGGATTGAGTGAGACAGGGACATGCCCTGGCGCCCTCCCACGGGCCCTCCCTGGCTGGCAAACCTCCTACATCCCTCTGCAGCCCCGATCATGCACCAGTGGGGGTCCCTTGGCCTGGCCTGTGCCCTCTCGTAAGCCAGGATCCCTCAGGGGATGTTGGGGAGCTGGTTTAGGCCTGCAGGCCAGGCAGAGGGACCTGAGTCTTGAATAATTGAAATTTTCCTCTGTTTGGATACTGATGACTTCTAGGTAGTTATCTACATGCACAATTCTGTTTGAAGCAAAATTGTTATACACAAAAGTACTTGTACATATATGCATAGTGTGTGTGCTTCATATGTATATATGCATATTTGTATGTGTGTATATGCCCATCAGCAGTGTGTGAGTGTGTGCATGAGTGTGTACATGGCAGTGTGTGTGTTTATGCACATCAGCAGTGTGTGTGATTGTGTGTGTGAGAGTGTGTGTGTATATACATCAGCAGTATGTGAAGGTGCATGAATGTGTGTACACATCAGCAGTGTGTATGTGTACTCAGCAGTGTGTGTGTGTGTACACATCAATGTGTATCAGTGTGTATGTGTGTGAGCATCAGTAATGCCTATGAGTGTGTGTGTGAGTGTATGTACACAGCAATGTATGTGTATGAGTGTGTGTGAGTATGTGCATGAATGTGTAAACAACAGTGTGTGCATGCATCAGCAGTGTGTGTGAGTGTGTGTGTCTGTACACATCAGCAGTATGTGAATGTACATAAGTGTATGTATACATCAGCAGTGTGTGTGTATGTGTACACATCAGCAGTGTGTATGAGTATGTGTACACAACAGTGTGTGTGTGTACACATCAGCAGTGTGTGTTTGAATGAGTGTGTGTACATAGCAGTGTGTAAGTGTATGCGCATCAGCAGTGTGTGTGAGCGTGTGTGGGGGTGAGTATATGTGTGCACATCAGCAGTGTGTGTATGTGTGTGTGAGTGTTTGCATGCATCAGCAGTGTGTCTGTGAGTGTATGTGTGCACATCGGCAGTGTGTGTGTGTGTGTGTGTGTGTGACTGTGTGTGAATGTTTGCATGCATCAGCAGTGTGTGTGTGTGTGTGAGTGTGTGTGTAGGTGAGTGTATGTGTGCGTATGAGCAGTGTGTGTGTGTGTGTGTGTGTGTGTGTGTGTGTGTGTGAGTGTTTGCATGCATCGGCAGTGTGTGTGTGACTGTGTGACTGTGTGTGTGAGTGTTTGCATGCATCAGCAAGAATCTGGGGCATGTGCTTTGTTGTTTGGGTCTCCGAAGATTAAAATGGTTGCTTGGGGGATTTTTGGAAAATAATTGAGGAGAGGAAAGCAGACAAGAAAGGAAAAAAATATTGGACCGTGAAAATTCATCATCTCAAAGAACAGAAAATGAACGCGTGGCTGTGCCGCAGCGGGCATGGCAGGGC
>PVJN01027738.1:0-27800 GCA_004026805.1 Lasiurus borealis
CATCCCGGAACCCTCCCCAGGATCTGCATCTTTGAAGCCACGGATACTGACAGAGGATTCAATGAATCCAAGGTCGCCAGCCGGGTGTTGACAGATGCCCGGCCATGATACTATTTCTGATTTAATAACCGAATGGGAGGCTGGCCCTCGGTAATAATTAGGGCTAATTACTGAGGAGGTGTTGACAGAAGGGCTGAGAGGAAACAAACTACCTTTATCCCGGGGCTTAGAGTCAGATTACCGGCTCGTCCTATCTGCCTCTCAGAAAGTAGACGCTTCAATCACTCACCAAGGCTTCAAAGGGGCAAGGGCCCTGACAATGCGCGGGGCTTGGAAAGGAGCTATGAAGTGCGCCTTTGACTTCGCCTCACCCGCGGAGCCCCATTCCAGGAATGGTTTCTTTGTGAAGTTTGAGTTACGCTGGGCAAACCTGCCTCCCAGCCCGGGCGCCCAGGTCCTCCCGGGCGGTGCTTCCCGGGTCTGGGAGTGGGTCCAGCTCTTTGTATGGCTGGGAGCTGCAGGTAAGGGGAGCGGATCTTCCTTCCCGCGCCTTAGCCGGACGCAGACTCTCTGTAGCCTCCGAGGGCAGGTGTGGCCTCACTGCAAGAGGGCCTGCTTGATGGTGGGACCACCCCTTGGGGCCAGGTGTCACTCATGGGGCCGCCCCACCCCCATCTGGAGCAAGGAGCCAATGTTGTGGACAGGACACTGACCCGCAGGGGTCCCAGTGACTGAGAGGTGAAGGGTTGTCCTAAGTCACAGATGGATGTGAACCTACGGATCCCTCCGTATCTCAAAGACAGTGTGGGGGGCAGTGGCCAGACCTCCACTTCCTGAGGAGAAGCATCAGCCCTGGGTAGTTTCCCGCCATCTTGGCCTGGACCGCAGGCCGCTGCATCTGTGGCGCAGCTTGGAGGGGCCAGCTGGGAGAGTGAGGTGGCTGGATGTCGGGGTCCGTTCTGGGATTCTGGGCTTTGCTATGGTCTGTCCTGATCAAGGAGGTGGAAGGCAAAGAGGCCTCCCTCAGGACCAACCTGTACAGAGAATGTCTTTTGGGTTCCATTTGTGGCCTGGGAGGGGCAGAGGGAGTGGGACCAGCCAGGTCAGAATTTTCCTACTAGGCTGGCTGTGCTACTTGAAAGAGAAGGAGTAGGTCGTGCTGGTGGAGAGACTTCTTCCTTCCCCGGGCAGGCTGATCTGTTTCTAGAAGTAACGATGATGATGACAACGGTAAAAGGTCACCACCCACTCATTTGCTTAACTGAATACTGTCTACCTTGCATTGGGGACCTTATTGAGGAATTTAAGTCTATTTACATTAGGGCAAAAAATAAAACGGGGTTTTAAATGGGAGAAGCACTTAAAAATTGGCATTAAATCTGCTTCAAGTCACCTTGAGTAGAATTAGAAATTGGCTCTAAATCTGAAAGAATCCAAACAGGAAACTGGGTTTTTGTAATATGTTAGTGGTAACCTAAATGCCGTTACTGATAGCGTGAGAAAAAGTAGCACAAAAATATTGAACAATGCGTTTCATTTGAAAAGAAGCCCCCTCAGGAAACAACCAAGGATGTGTTACCGTGGACACAGAAGCGCGCCTGAGCCCCGTTCCCTGTTATTAACATCTTTTCTTAGCATGGTACAGTTGTCATGGTGACAAAACAACATAGACGCATTGTTATTGACTCGAATCTATACTTTATTCAGATTTCTTTGAGTTTTTACCAAATGTCCTTTTTCTATTCCAGGATCCCATCCGGATCCCAGGTTGTATTTAGTGGTCCTGTGTCCTTAGTTTCTTCTGGACTTTCCTTGTTTGTGTGGCCTTCCCAGATTGGGGGTCTTTTGTAGACTATCCGTCGGCTGGTTTTTGCTGTGGGTTTTTCTCATGATTAGATAGGGACGGTGGGTTTTGGGGAGCCAGACCGCAAAGATAAGTGCCACCTCCTTCCATCATATCACTGGCACATGCTGTCACCGTAACATCACTATGGATGTTGACCTTGGTCCCCTAAGGTAGCGGTTGTCAGGGCTTCTCCACTGTAAACCTGCTGCTCCCCCCATTTCCAGACTGTGCTCTCAGGAAGGGTGCCGCTTTGCCAAGCCGCTCCTTCAGGGCGGAGCATCTCCATACATTATTTGGAATTCTGTGTGGGAAATTTGTCTGCTCTCCTGTCTTTGCATAAGTATGAACTCATGAATATCTCCTATTAATGCTATGACTGTTGTGAAATGTACTTACAGTGCGTCTTAACACCTGCCCACACCAGCATCCCACAACCCGGATACCGAAACTGGCTCATTAACTCAGAACCCTCCCCCTGCTGCCCCCTTGGTAGCCGGCCCCTGCCCTCCCCCGGACCCCTGACAATGGGCCATTTGTGCTATCTGCCTAGTTTTGCCTTTTCCAGAATGCCGTATAATTAGGCTCGCATAGTCTATGCAGTGGATCTCAACCTTCCTAAGGCCGCGACTCTTTAATACAGTTCCTCATGTTGTGGTGACCCCCAACCATAAAATTATTTTCGTTGCTACTTCAAAGCTGTAATTTTGCTGTAGGGTTGCCTACAGCAGCGGAAAACACAGATATTTACATTACGATTCATTAAGAGTAGCAAAATTGCAGTTATGAAGTAGCAACGAAAATAATTTTATGGTTGGGGGTCACCACAACATGAGGAACTGTTTTAAAGAGTCATGGCATTAGGAAGGTTGAGAATAACTGATCTGTCACCTTTAACTTACCATAATTCTCTGGATATTCATCAACGATGTTGTACTTATTAGCAATTTGTTCTTTTTATTGCTCAAGAGTGTGCCATTCACCCATGTATGTATTTGGGTTATTTTCCAATTTGGACAATATTAATACAGTAGACTTTTGTTTGCTCATACATTTTCACTTCTCTAGAATAAATATATAGGATAGGATTGTTGGGCAATATGATACATGTATGGTTCCTTTAATAAGAAACTACCCCACTGTTTTCCAGAATGCTTGTACCATTTTGCATTCTCACCAACAATGTATGAGAAGTCCAATTGTCCCACATTCCAGTCAGCACTTGGTTTTGTCAGTTTTTTTCCCTTTTTCTTTTAGCCATTCTAATAGTCTGTGGTCTTCAGTTCCATTTCATCTAAGTAGTTGAGTGTGTGTGCACTGAATTGTTTATAGTATTTCCTTATCATCCTTTTAGTATTTGTGGTGTCTAGTGATAACCCTTTTTTCATTATTATACTTTGTTTCTTCTCTCTTTTTTTGGTTGGCAGTTTAGCTAGATTTATCATTTTTATTGGTCTTTTTAAAGAACCAGTCTCTGGTTTTGTTGATTTTTCTCTATCATATTACTGTTCTCTCTTTCATTTCTATTCTAACCTTTTTCCTTGCTTTGGCTTGCATTGGGCTTATTTTGCTCCTCTTCTTCTAGTTTCTTAAGGTGGAAGGTAGGTCATAGTTTTCTTCTCTTCTAATGTAGGCACTAGTGATAGAATTTTTTTCTCTAAATTCTACAGGTTTGACTTTTTATTTTTTATTCGGGTAACTTTTTTTAATTTCTCTTAAGACTTCTTTGACCCATTTAAAATAACTCATTGGTTATTTAAAGTGTGTCACTTATTTTCCAAATATATTTGGATATTCATCAGTTATCTTTCTGTTATTAATTTCCAGGTTAATTCCTGGAAATAATAATCTAGAGAACATATTTTGTATGCTTTTTGGGTTCTTCTTCATTTTTAAAGGTTTGTTTTATGGCCCAGGTTATGGCCTCTCTTGATGAATGTTCCACGTGCATTGAGAAGCATGTTTTTCTGTTGGGTGGAGTGTTTTCTTAATGTCACCTAGGTCAAGTATGTAGATAGTATTAGTCAAGACTTTTGTGTGACTTTATGGCCACTTGCTCAATAGATTACTAAGGAGTAGTTTACATCTCTAGCTATAATTATGTATTTGTTTATTTCTGCTTTCAGTTCCACCAGCTTTTCCTTCATGCATTTTGTTGTTAAATGAATACATATTTAGGACTTTTATATTTTCTTAATATATTTTATTGATTTTTCACAGAGAGGAAGGGAGAGGGATAGAAAGTCAGAAACATGAATTAGAGAGAGATATCGATCAGCCGCCTCCTGCACACCCCACACTGGAGATGTGCCCGCAAGCAAGGTACATGCCCCTGACGGGAATGGAACCCGGGACCTTTCAGTCCACAGACCGACACTCTATCCATTGAGCCAAACCAGTCTCGGCTATATTTTCTTGATGAATTGATGCCTTATGTTTTTATATATCCTTCTTATCCCTGATGATAATCCTTGCTCTGAGGTCTGTTTTATCTGATTTTAATATCTCCACTCCAACTTTCTTTTATTGTTTGTATATCTCTTTCATCTTTTTTAGTTTTATCTGTGTTTTTAAACTAAAATTGACTTTATTCTAGATAGCTTATAGTTGTTTTTTTATAATAGCTTATAATTGTGGGGTCTTATAATTTATATGTTAAGAGTATTTACATTTATTATAATCATTGTTATAGTCTTATTTTGGTTTACCATTTTGTTTTCTCTGTTTCCTCTGATTGCTTTTCTTCTCTTCTCTTTTTTAATCCTTACTCGAGGAGTGACGATATTTTTTCCATTGATTTTTGTTTGTTTTGTTAATCCTCATTTGAGGATGTTTTCCCATTGATTTTTAGGGAGAATAGAAGAGAGAGGGAAAGACAAAGAGAAATATGGACATGAGAGAAACACATCAATTGGTTGCTTCCTGCACACTCCCTGATCAAGGCTCCAGGTCAGGGAGGAGCCTGCAACCAAGGTATGTGCCCTTGACCGGAATCAAGCTGGGGACCCTTTGGTCTGCAGGTTGACGCTCTCTCCACTGAGCCAAACTGGCTAGGGCTTTTTCCACTGATTTTTAGATAGAGTAGAAGGGAGGGGGAAGGGAAAGAGAGAACCATCGATGTAAGAGAGAGATAAATCGATTGGTTGTCTCTCACATGCACCCTGACTGGGGCCTGGGATAAAACCTGCAAACCAGGTATGTGACCTTGACTGGGGATCGAACCTTAGACCCTTCAGTGCTCAGGTGGACACTCTAACCATTGAGCAATGCTAACCAGTGCTATCCCCTCTTCTGCCTTTTGGATTACTTGGATATTTTCAAATAGTTTGTTTAAATTTTTCTATTGGTCTTGTGGTTATATTTTTTTCTATTACATAATATGTTTTAAATGTTTGCTCTAGGGATTACAGTGTACATACTTAACCTTTGACAGTCTTCTTAGGGTTAAATTTTTTTTTTCATTTCAAGTAAAATATAGAAGCCTTACAACCATATGGATCCCTTACTCTTCCATCTTCATGTTATAGCTGTTACAGTGAAAAACCCAGCAGTGTTATAATTTTAACAATATACACGTTCACTTAAGAGGTGAAAACTTGTATTTTATGTTGGCCCAGATATTTACCATTTCTTTTCTCTACTGTCTTGAAATACCACATTTCTTTCTGATTATCATGTCTTTTGAGCTGTATAACTTTCTTTACTATGTCTTTTGGAGCACATCTGCTGGCAAGAAATTCTCTTCATTTTTTTTTTTCATCTGAAAATATTTTTATTTTGCCTTCATTCACAAAGGACCATATGCTGGATATAAAGTTCTTTTCTTTCATTACTTTAAAGGTGTTCTGCTGTCTTCTGGCTTCCACATTTTCTGATGAGAAATCCACACTCATTTAAATTATTATTTCCTTATGTATAATTTGTTATTACTGTCAAGATATTTTTTTTTATCATTTGTGTTTGAATGTGGCTTTATCTTCTTATTCATTAGAGTTCTTGAATCTGTAAATCTTTCTTTTCCCAATTTTTGTGAAATTTCAGGCACTATTAAAGTAATTTTTGTACTTCAATCTCTTTCTCTTCTTCTCACACTCCAATAACATGAATGTCAGACCTTTTACTATTATTCACAAGTCCTGGATGCTGTATTTAATGTAATCTTTTTCTTTTTGACCTTATATTAGATAGTTTCTATTGATCAATCTTTATGTTCATTGAGTCTTTCCTTTGTCATCTCTCATTCCATTATTAATTTCTTTGGTTTCAGATATTTTATTATTCAGTTCTGAAATTTCCTTTAACAAATAATTCTTAGGGGAGAAACCAAGATGGTGGCATAGGTAAACACCTACACTGTTGCCTCACACAACAATTTCAAAACTACAACTAAAAGACAAAACGGATATCATCCAGAACCGTAGGAAGGCTGGCTGAGTGGAAGTTCTACAACTAGAAGGAAACAGGAAAGCACACTGAGACTCAGAGGAGCTGCAGGAGGCAGCGGTCCTGAGATGTGCATGCGGAGAGGACTGGCAACTGAGTGTGCGACTGGCTTTCTCAAGCGGAAGAGAGACAAAAGCTCCTGACTGCGCTGAACTCCAGTTCCGGGTGAGACTCTGGAGAAGCAGACTCATACGGTGTGAAACTGGACTGTCAGGAAAGAGAAAAGCACGCTGATACTCAGAGGAGCTGCGGAAGGCAGAGGTACCGTGGCGCGTGAGCGGAGAGGACTGGCAACTGAGTGCACAGCTGGCTTTTTCCAGAAGGAGGGAGACAAAAGCTCCTGACTGCACTGAATTCTAGTTCTGGGCGAGACTCTGGGGACCTAGACTTATTCAGGGAAAAACTGGATTGTCTGGCAGTGGGTGAAACTCGAGGGCAGCTTTCTCTTAGAAGTGCTTGCAGCAATTACCACGGAACACTGAAACACAGGGGCCTGTTAGGGCAGGGCTGATGGGAAACCAATGCTGTCTGCTCTGCCCTGAGACTTCGCCCCATCCAAGCTGAGCACAGAGGCTTTTGCAATTTTGCAAGTCTTATCTCATGAGGCTGTCTCCAGCACAGAAGCTGGCGTAGACACAGCTGATCCTCATAGCTAATTGGCCTGGAGGTCAATTCCTCCCAGTGATACCAACAACAATCAAGGCTTAACTACAATAAGACTGTGCACACAGCCCCCAAAGGGGTGCACCAAGACTGTCCACCTCAGGTAACTGAGGAAGCTGAGCCACTGGGCCTTGTAGGATACCTAGCACACAAAGCCATTCTATCAACTATGGGAAGCAGTGAAAATGCAGAGACAAAGAAACAGATCACAAATGAAAGAAATGGAGGAAAGCAAAGAACTGGATGTAGAGTTCAAACCATAGTTATAAAGTTTTTCAAGAATATCCTAGAAAAAGCCAATAAATTTAGTGAGACCCTCGAGGATATGAAAAAGGACCAACTAGAAATTAAGCATACACTGACTGAAATAAAAAATATTATACAGAGATCTAAAAGCAAACTAGAGGATTGCAAGAATCAAGTCAAAAATTTGAAGTACAAAGAAGCAAAAAACAACTGGAAAAGAAAAAAGAAAAAAAGAATCCAAAAATATGAAGATAGTGTAAGGAACCTCTGGGACAATTTCAAGCATCCCAACATCCAAATTATGGGGGTGCCAGAAGAAGAGAGAGAGCAAGATACTGAAAACCTATTTGAAGAAATAATGACTGAAAACTTCCCCCATCTGGTGAAAGAAATAGACTTACAAGTCCAGGAAGCACAGAGAACCCTAAACAAAAGGAATCCAAAGAGGACCACACCAAGACACATCATAATTAAAATGCCAAGAGCAAAAGACAAAGAGAGAATATTAAAAGCAGCAAGAGAAAAACAATTAATTACCTACAGGGGAGCACCCATATGACTGTCAGTGGATTTCTCAACAGAAATTATGCAGGCCAGAGGGGAGTGGCAAGAAATATTCAAAGTGATGAATAGCAAGAACCTACAAGCAAGATTACTCTACCCAGAAAAGCTATCATTCAGAATTGAAGGTCAGATAAAGAGCTTTACAGATAAGAAAGCTAAATGAGTTCATCACCACCAACCAATATTATTTGAAATGCTGAAAGGTACTCTTTAAGAAGAGGAAGAACGAGGATCTTTTGGGTTTTATTTTGTTAATCTCTGGTTTAATTGCACTATAGTTATAGGATATTGTTTATTATATTTCATATTTATGGAGCTTACCAATGTTTCTTTTCGTTTTTTAATTCTCACTTGAGGATGTTTTTCCAATGATTTTTTAAAAAAATATATTTTATTGATTTTTTTACAGAGAGGAAGGGAGAGGGATAGAGAGTTAGAAACATCGATGAGAGAGAGACATCGATCAGCTGCCTCCTGCACGCCCCCTACTGGTGATGTGCCCACAACCAGAATACATTCCCTTGACCAGAATCGAACCTGTGACGTTTCAGTCCGCAGGCTGATGCTCTGTCCACTGAGCCAAACCGGTTTTGGCTTCCAATGATTTTAAAGACAACGGAAGAGAGGGAAGGACAGAGAGAAGTATCGATGTAAGAGAAACACATCGATTGGTTGCTTCCTGCATTAACCCCTAATCAGGGCCTGGGCAGGGGAGCAGTCTGCAACCAAGGTACATGCCCTTGACTAGAATCAAACCTGGAACCTTCAACCCTCAGGCCGATGCTTCATTTACTGAGCCAATGTTTGTTTTGTGACACCCAATATACAATCAGTGGTTTTTAAATATATATATATATATACTAGAGGACCGATGCACGAAATTCGTGCAAGGGGCTTGGCCCGCCACTGCCACAGCGGCCGCCTCTGCCGTGGCCTCTGCCCCTGCCCCCACGGCTTTGTCCGGAAGGTTGTCTGGAAGGACGTCCAGTCTAATTAGCGTATTGCCCTTTTATTATTATTGAATTTGATTTCAGAGAGGACGGAAGAGGGAGATAGAAACATCAATGATGAGAGAGAAATACTGATTGGTTGCCTCCTGCTTGCACCCCGACCAGGGCCAGGGATCGAGCTTGCAACCTAGGTATGTGCCCTTGACCAGAATTGAACCTAGTCTGCAGGCCGATGCTCTACTTGAGCCAAACCGGGTAGGGCTACAACCAGTTTTTACACATGTTTATGTGCTTTTGAGAAGAAGGCTTAGTCTCTCATCAGTGTAAAGTTCCATATAGATCCACAATATCTTTCCTGTTGAGTCTTCTCTCTCCTTACTTATTATCTACTGGACCTGGCTTGTACTATATATATTTGGCTTTATATAGGTGGTACCTCTGTTCAGTACATAGATATTTATAAGTGTCATATACCCATTGTAAATTTCAACTTTTAGTGTTAGAAAGTGTCTGGCTTTGTCAAATGTAATGCTTTTTGGCTAGAATTCAACTTTGTTGATATCAGTATTTCAATCTCTGCTTTCTAATTGTTTCCACTTGCCTGATATAACTGTCTCTCTAATTTTAGCCTTTTGGAATAACTTTAACATTTTGTTTCTTATTGGTTTTTACATGCTGAGTGTGAGTTCTTTATCAGATACATTTTTGTGAATGTTTTCTCTCTCTCTGTAGCCTTATTTTTGTAGCCTGATTTTTACGTCTTTACTGTCTCTTGATGAGAATTGTGATATTGAGCTTCATCCACGTGAGATTGGAGTTTATCCATTTTCAACTTTGCGGAGTATTCTATTGTATGAATGTACCACATTTATCGCATTCTGCAGATGATGGCCATTTGGATTGTTTCTAGTTTTGTTTTGTTTTGTTTTTTACAATACACAATACTGCTATAAACACTCTTGTACAAATCTCTTTGTGTGCATGTGTGAGAATTTCTTTAGGATGTTTATCTAAGATGGGGTTGCTGAACCATATAGTGTGCAAAATAGTCCCAGATTGTTTTCCAAACGGATTGTGTCGGTTTATGCTCTCTCCAGCTTGGCAAGGGGGTCCAGTTGTCCCACATCTTGGTCAACATTTGACAGACTGTTTAATTTTTTACTAATTTGCTGCAAGTGTAGTTATGTCACATGGCAGTTTTGACAGGCATTTCTAAGATTATTAATTAGGTTAAACATCTTTTCATATGTTTACCAGCCACTTATGTTTTCTTGTGAAATATCTGTTCAAGTTGTTTGATCATTTTTCTTCTTTTGGTGTTTGCTTTTGTTATGGTATTTACATTTTTTAATTTTGCCCCTATTGTGTTTTTTTTTTAGAGAGTGGAAGGAAAGAAGGGTGGGAGGGAGGAGGAGAGAAAGAGAGACAGAAGGTGCGGGGAGAGAAACATTGAAGTGAAAGAGACATATTGATTGGTTGCTTCCTGCATGAGCCCCAATCGGGGCCAGGGGTTGAATTTGCAATCCAGGTATGTGCCCTTGATTGGGAATCGAACCCACGGTGTGCAAACGGGTGCTCTAACTACTGGGAAACACTGGCCAGGGCTTTTTTATGGTATTGATGTGTGTGATTTTTATTCCTTCCCCTCCCCTAGTGTGCTTTTATATAGTTATACCTGTAGAAATAGTACAAGTATGGTATATAATGAATACCTAGGTATCCTTCACCTGTGATCACCAATTGTTAGCATTTTCCCACATTTGCTTTACCGCTTTGCCTATATACTTATATGTACATAGAAATAAAGAAATTTTTTTTCCGAAGCATTTGCAACAGATTGCAGACATCATGACATTTCACCTCAAAAATACGGCAGCATAGGAATAAGGACATCTTCTACATAAACCATCGTTGTCCTTCCCAAGAAAATGAACAAAATTCCATTTTATCTGCAGTCCATATTCAGGTTTCCTCAGTTGTCCCAAACAGTTTCTCTGTGGGTCCCCTCCATTTTTAATGTGTGGTGTGTGTGTGTGTGTTTGTTTTTTGTTTTGTTTTTTACTTTTAGAGAGAGGAAGGGAGTGGGATAGAGAGATAGAAACCTCTGGGAGAGAGAGGAACATCATCATTGGCTGCCCCCTACTGGGGATCGAGCCTGCAACCTGGACATGTGCCCCGACCGGGCATCGAACCTGTGTGTAGGTCCCCCCTTTTCTGATCCAGGATCTAATCACAATTCCCGTGCTGCATTTGGTTGTGATCATTAGTTTTACAGGAGTTGCCCTGCTTTTTGCTTTTGTTGTTTTTCTTGACCGTGACCTTCCGGTAAATCCAAGCTAGCCGCTTAGTCCCATAATCTGGAGGTGTCTGCTTGTTCCCCGCGCGTTGCTGGCATGGCCGCTCGAGGATGGCGCCACGTCTTCTTGCATCACCGCAGGCGATCGGTGATGTCAGTTTGTTTACTGTTGGCAGTGCCAGTTCTGATCAGATGGTGAAGGTGGTGACAGCCAGACGTCTCCATTGTTAAGGCATCTTTTTCCTTTTGTGATTAGTTAATAACCAGAAGAGTAACACCTTGGCACTATGCAAATCACCTGTTTCCCAACCACCTTTTTAACCAGTCGGGTCTGTTTTCAAATCTGATTGGTGACTTTTATAGTCCTTTGCTTTCTCCTTGTAGTTTTAGCTCCTTCATTTTCTTTCAAACCACTAAGCATTCTTACTTTAAATAAACCTGAATGCTGGAAGTCTAGTTCTGCTTCCTTCTGTTTCCTATGGCTCTCACTCCTGGTGCCATGTTTCCTTGTTTATTTTTATTAGTTTTTTTTTTCTTTTTAAATATACTTTTAGTGATTTCAGAGAGTAAGGGAGAGGAAGAGAGAGAGAGAAACATCGATGATGAGAGAGAATCATTGATTGGCTGTCTCTTGCATACCTGGGGATTGAGCCGCAACCCGGGCGTGTGCCCTTGACCAGAATTGAACCTGGGACGCTTCAGTCCCCGAAGCTGATGCTCCATCCACTGAGCCAAACCAGCTAGGGCTATTTTTATGAGTTTTGACTATAAGCCTGCATTTTGTAGGGCTATGAATGTATCTATGAATTCATTGAGGTCTGAGTTGAAGGCGGGCTCCTTCTGAGAAACCTCACGGACTGAATTAGGTTGAACCCGGAGGGCTGGCTTTGTCCTGGCACCTCTGGGTGCAGCTTTAGTTCTGACACTGAGAATATTGCCCGGCGGGGAGGGAGAGGCTCATCTTTATGGGATGCTCCTTGGACATTACCAACCTTGGAAGTTTTGTCTTTCTTGAGCCCAGAGGCCTTGAGAGCGCGAATTCTAGGTCACTGGTACAGCACCTGCCCTCAGGGCAGGAGCCAACCGCAGGCTCCACAGACCGCATTAGATTTGACTTTAACTTAGTGCTTGGAAGGTTCCAGACTTTTTGGAAAACAGCTAAGTGATGTATTGATGATTTCGTTTTTGAATTTTATCGGCATTTTAATTTGCTTTATTGCAGAGGGCGCCAATCGGGACATTCATACTGTAAGAAAGTGGTGCCTCCCTAGAGAGCTGGCTCAGGGTTTAGGCCCTGCCAAAGGCGGTTCTGTGCCCTAATCTGCCACTCATGCAGGCGTGGGTTCCTGTTTGAGCTACTTCCAGAATCCCATTCTGCCTGTCCTCTCTCTCTCTCTCTCTCTCTCTCTCTCACACACATACACACACAGTCAGCGAGGCAGGACCCCGTGGGCTGGGCCATGTCCAGCATCTCTGGGTGGTGGCTCCTCCACATTGGCTGCTTCTGGTGTTCTTTCTTGATTTCCGGGCTTCTTCACGGGACAGGGGTTCTGTTGCAATGAAAGGAAAGGGCCCCCTGACTGAGTGTAGGGCAGGTGCCCAGGGCAGTCCTACATACAACCCGTTGGTGGATCAGACTACGGGGTACACAGAGGTATGAACCCCCAGTAGCCCAAGAATGTCAGGTGGGACCTGTGGTCTCCGGGCACCAGCCCCTCCTCTAGCCCCGCTTCCTCTGCCTCTTGAGTTGCTTGGGTCCTGCCTGCTGATGCCGCCCCTGGGGCAGGGGCAGGTTCCCACCAGCACCCGGTTGGTGGGGTACATGAGGGGCGGAGTCCTTGAACCCCTGTGGCTGCTGGGCCTGCCCGAGGCACGTAACCTTAGCGGGAGGGTGAGTGCTGGGTTCGGCCCAGCCGCCCACTGCTCCCCACGCCTGGCGGGAGACAGGCTCCCTTCCCCTCTCCTGGACATAAGCCTGCCAGGCTGTTGCCACCGAGGGGACGCCAGCGGACGCTGTCGTTGTTTATCTGAGGGCCGAGGGCCTGCAGCGCTTTGGGGGGGCATCTGCAGCCTCGGTTGGAACGGCTGTCAGAGCTGTGCAAATCGTGTCAGGTTGTCTTTTTAATTTTTAAAAGAATGTGCGTCTCGCTCTGACATCCTGAAGAGCGGGCGGATTAAGTCTCGTGTTCCCCTGCCCTGCGGGAGGGAGAGACCAGCGACAGAACCGGGAGCGGGGGCCGCGGCGGCGGCCGCATCGCGCGTCAGCCTTGCGCAAGGGCCGCGGCCTCCGCTCGGGGCCGCCGGTGCCAGGGGAGATAGGATAACGCGATTATTCTCCATTAGATTAATAAAGAATAATTAGATGTCATAAATCAAGCAATCATAGGATATTGTCATGGGAAAAATATGTAGCTAGAATTAATTAGTTTTCAAATAAAGCACTTATTTTAATTGCTTCCAATGATGGAGCCCTTAATTGCCGATGCATCATTTTGGCCGGAGCGTTTTTTGGTTGTTGTAACAACGTGACGGGTTTGTTCCCCGAACTCCCGGGGAAACAATAGCGGAGAAACTTGATTTCATCATCTCCGAGGGAGCCGGGTGCTGCTGAGGTTCTGGAAAACTCCTTTCTGGCCCCGGGCAGGTGGCAAGTGTGGGCCGGGCGTCAGCTGGCACTGCTTGTGTATATGTGTGTGCATGCGTGTAAGCACATGCCCGTGTGTGTCGATAAGCATGTGCCATGTGTATGTGTGGGTATGCGTGTGTGAGCACCTGTGTGTGTATATGTCGGCATGAGCAAGGTGGGAGCGTGCGTGTCAGGACGGCGCCGTGGGAGCCTGTAAAGGTGGCCTGTTGGACTCTGTGGCTTGGACTACGTGGTGAGGTGCCTCCCCATCCAAAATTGGGGCTTTTCTGCTGGGTGGCGGTGCTTCAGCGGGCTCTGCACCCCTGGGTTTCTCTGAACCTGGGGCCTAGCAGCCCCGTGCCAGCTGCTGACCAGCTGTTCCTCTGGGGTAGGCACAGCCCAGACGAGCAGTGATTTCTGAGGCCCCGCTGCTGTTCCTCGGAACTTGTCCGCCAAGCCAGCTGCCCAGGGTAGCCCTGCGGGCTCTGCAGCCCCGGCCTGCAGTGCCTCAGGCGGCCTACCTGTCCCATCCAGAGCAGAGGCCGAGGGCGGTGAGCAGATGGGGTTATGGGGTTGGGTCTCTTTGCTCCTGGCTGGGGGCTGCTCTTAGAAGAGTGAGTTGGCCTTTAGCCAGAGGTGGGGACGTTTTAGAGGGAGAGACAGATACACACTTGGCCGTTTGTAAAGCATGTTCCCAGGGAACCCCTCCTTCTCTTTGAACCCCCGTGATCTAGTGGTAGAGTGGCTAGTCAGGGGGACCATCTGCCCTGGGGTCCTGGGCCTGGCTCTGTAGGATCGCCCTGGTCTTTTAGGATCTAGGACCCAACCCTACTTGCACTTGTTTCATGGTAGCCAGACCTCAGGGGGCCTGGGCACTGGCAGTGGCCTGCCACTGGTCCCCCCACTTGCCTGCACAGCCCCTGGTGGTCTCCAGGCTCTGGTTGCTGCTCACCCTCAGCTCTCGGGTGACCTAGAGTCCCCTGGGGTCCCCAGCTGCTTCTACAGTGGCATTTCTTAGGCGTTTTCCAGGCAGACTGCTCCTGCTCTCTTCTGAAGCTAGACCAGAAAGGGCCAGGGATGCCTTTAAGGAGAGGAGGTGCAGGGCTTGGTGGTGGAGGGCATGGCTGAAGTGGCCTAGAGCAGCACCCACACCCTCCTGCCTCCGCTGCCCGTGCAGATGTCCAGCTTCAGCCTGCAGCCCCTCCTGCGGGCCCCGGTCCTAGGCCTGGAACCCCCTCCAAGCCCTGGCATCAAGTTCCTGGGCCAAGGCTTCTTCCTGGAGGAAGCCTTTCTGTCCGGCTCCTCGGTGACCGTGGCTGCCACAGCGGTGGGTACGTGGCCGCGTCCTGCTCTGTGTGCGGACTGGAGGTGGGGGGGTGGGAACTGTCCCAGAGCCTCACATCCTCAGCACAGCCGGGCCTGCAGGCAGACAGATGTGTCCCCCAGCTGTTGGAGCACGTCACTTCGTGTTCTTTCCCCTCCCCCCCACACACACCTATTGAGAGCAGCCACCCTGCACTGTGGAGTCCCTTGCAGCCTGTGGGACTGAGGTGGCATGAGAGGACACAGGCTCCCAGGGCCTCTGCAGGACTGAGTGACTGGGAGGATAAGTGGGGCCACTAGGTGGGTTCTCCTTTGGGGTGAATGGGCCCCACAGGCCTTGAACACAGGACCAGCCATATGAGGTCCTGTGACAGCAGCCTCCTGGGTAGTGGCAAGGAGATCCACACACTGCCTGCCCACACGCTGCGGCGGCGGCCTCTGCACCTCTGGCTGCGTGCAGGCCTGAGCCTCAGCATCCTAGGCCCGCTCACGAGGCTGTTCCTTCCCCAACAGGAAAGGGTGCTGCCTCCTTGAGGGATGGCAGCGATGATTAAAGTTTGTGGGTGTTCAGGCCCGGGACCCAGCGGGCAGCGTTGGCAGCGCAGACGCAGAGGAAGTGGGTCCTCTCCATCTTCCGGGCCCAGCTCACTGTTGGGCACTCAGGGCCCTCGCGCTTCCTGCATTTTCTGGGAGGGCGGGTTGGGTGGGCTCCCTGAGGGAGAACTGGAGGGAGGCTGGTCAGGAGCAGGACTCAGCCAGGCCTGCAGTCAGGGCGGCCCCCGTGCAGCCTGGGCCAGGGGACCTGCCTGGCGGGAGAGGGATGGCGCTGCAGTGGCCAGTGGGAGCCAGGCAGCCATAGGCGTAGCTGGTGTGGCCCGGAGCTCCTGGAGACCAGCGGAGGGCTCTGTGCGGGCCAGTGTGGCTGAAGGAGCTGTGGCCACTGCGGTGCCCATATTGGGACCAGGGTAGTTCCACCCTGGGGGCAGAGGCCATGGCAGATGGGAGACGGGATGGGCAGCATCCAGGAAGGCCTCCTAATGCCTTTCTGAAGGGGGACAGGTGTGTCACTCACTGCCCTCCCTCGGTCCCCAGGTGCATGGCGGCCCCACCAGACCCCCAGTTTGTCCTCCGGGGCACCCAGTCGGCGGTGCACGCGCTGCATTTCTGTGGAGGCGCCCAGGAGCAGGGGCACCAGCTTCTCCTCTCAGGGTGAGTAGCTGCCGCTGGCCCGTCCCCTGGGCCAGCCCAGGGTGAAGTTTGAGGGGCTAGCAATGAGCCTGGCACTCGTTTGGGGGTCCTGCTGAGCAGCTCAGGCTGCCTGTCACCAGAGCACACTTTTAGAGCCCATTCGACATACTGTCCCCTTGGGCCTCTCCCCGTGGGGGAGGCAGGGACACGCCCATTCTGTTACAGGTGCCATCCTGTCAACGGCGGCCCTCTCTCCCTCTGCTGAGAGGCAGGCCTGCCTACGGGGCCCTCAGAGGCCCCCTTGGAAGAAGAGAATGTGCCACTTTACCCTTAGTGTGTGCTCAGAGCTGTCACATAAACTAAAGGCTCAGGAAGCTGGACCCTGGTCCACCAGACTGGCCCCGGGGAGCGGGCTGGGCACGGCCGCCTCCTCTGACACCTTCTCTGAACAGGTCCCTGAGTGGGCTGGTGCACATCTGGAGCCTGCAGACACGGAGGGCGATCGCCACCCTGGACGGGCACGAGGGTCAGTGTGTGATCTGGCTGCAGACACTGCCCCAGGGACACCAGCTCCTCAGGTATGTCTCAGTGGCAGTCCCCAAGGAGCCAGGCTGTGTAGCCTCCCCTAGCCACTCAGGATGCCCCACCGCCACCGGCAGAAGAGGGTGTGACCCCTGCTCTCAGCCCATCCTGAGGCAGTGCGTCTGGGGTGAGCTGGGTGCTGTCCCGCTGGTGCTCGCTAAGAAGGGCCTCATGAACGCACAGGACGGCTCTGCCATAGCCCCAGCTGCCGGTGTGAGCAGAGCCGCCTGGCTTGCTGCAGCTCCCCAGTGCTGGGAGCTGGGGTCCCACGGCTGAGCTCGAGACCTCTCGTGGGAGGACCCTCGCTTCCCTCCTGCAGGCCCTGGGTGGCCTTATCCCTGGCTGTGCAGCCACCTTCCCGCAAGGTGGCGAGGACAGGTCGCCAGGGCAGTAGCCTGAGCCTGGCTGGTTAGAGAGACGCTCCACAACCCGGCGTGGCTGCCTCCAGGGGCACTGGCAGCACCACCCAGGTGCCCATGTCCGGGCACTCAGGGCTGGCTAGTGAGGGCTCAGCAGGAAGTGGCAGGAGGAAGGACAGCCTGGCACTCCCAGCGGAGAGTGGGTTTGCCGAGGCTGTGGCATGCCCCGCTGGGTGTGTCACAGGGGCCATGAGGGGCTGGAGGCTGGGCAGCGGAGTGGGGAGTGGTTCTGTCTGGCACTGCGGAGGTGGAGGTGACAGGCTGGGGACTCCAGGTGAGGGCTGGGCCAGGAGGCATCAGGAAGGGCCGGTGGGTGAGGCAGCGAGTTGGAAGGGACTTCCCTGCTTCCCATGAGGAGCGGGAGGGGCCGGGCACAGACCAGGAGGTGTGCAGGGAGCCGGGTACCTACTTGGCTGCCAGAGCTGGCCACTGTCTTGGGCCGCACTGATGTCTGCCCCGCTCAGGAATTGCTGTCCTAGCCCAGGAATCTACCAAATCAAAGTACCAGCCTCCTGGACGCTCTGCCCTGCGCTCCAGGACCGGTCTGTTCTCTGCTCTGGGCTTCAGCCTGGACTCCTGTCTGTGCTGCGGAGCTGGGCCCCAGAGGATGAGGCTTCCTGGCCTCCGCTGGTCTGCAAAGCACTGTTAGGCCACACTCCTGAGGCTCCCACCACCCTGACGGTGACAGAGGTGTCCTGGAAGGCTGTGGCCCTGGACATGTGTGGTTATAGAGCACTCACAGGGCCTTGTCTCCCTTGCCAGGCTGGCCCAGATGTCACCCGCCCACACTTGGTACAGAGGCCCCTAAGAGTCTCCATCTTTCCCTGACAGTAGAGGAGATGTCATGTCACTTGTACCAGGATCTGCCATTGATGAAAGTTCGTGCAGGACTTGCAGCTGAGGTGTAGGCCCTCTACGGCTCCTGCTCTCTCTTGGGCTGTCTTCTGGGAGCCCCTGGCCGGGAGTGCCCAGGCGCCTGACGCCTCGCTCTGAGGCCTCAGGCCACGGAGGTCCGGGCCAATGCGGTGCGGGGTGGACAGCTCCTGGTGTGACCTGTAAGCATGGCACCTCTTCTTCCGGTCGTGATGGCCCTGGGGCAGCCCCCCTCCAGGCAGGGGCCTGCGGGCGAGGAGGTCTACAGCACAGACCATGCGGGTGCTTGGAATGCGCAGGTGAGTTTATGTTGCACTAGAGGCTGTGCAAGCAGCTGTGTTTGAAAATCGAGTCTCTCCAAAGTGGCTCTTGAGGGAGGAAAGGCGGCTTTCATGTCGAGGAGAGTCTGGAGGACAGGGAGTGAGGACCCAGAGGCCCCGGCCCTCCCCAGGCTGTGCGAGGGGCTCCGGGAAGCCAGGGGCAGTTCCACAGACACCCCCGGCCCCATCTGCAGGCTCGAGGACACACCTGTGCGGGTGTGTTTCCCGCCTCTCGTTGTGAAATGCAGCCTGCTCACAAAAGAGTGCAGAGAACAAGTTTGCAGACTGTTGTTCCGTCAGAGTGGACACCTGTGTAAGCGGCCCAGCAGGAGCGGAGCTCCGCGGTCCTGCCCCCTGCCTGTCCCCGGGAGGCGGCCCCTCATGCCTCACCTGTGTTTGCCCCCGGAACGGGCATCTCCAAAAGGCAAAGGCTCATTTTGTCTGTGTTTTTGTTGTTGTTGTTGTTCTTAACCTAAAAAATTAGAGTCACCCAGAGCTTCCTGTTCATCTGCCATTTTTAAAAAAATATATTTTATTGATTTTTTTACAGAGAGGAAGGGAGAGAGATAGAAAGTCAGAAACATCAATGAGAGAGAGACATCGATCAGCCGCCTCCTGCATGCCCCACAGTGGAGATGTGCCCTCAAACAAGGTACATGCCCCTGACCGGAATCGAACGTGGGACCTTTCAGTCTGCAAGCTGACGCTCTATCCACTGAGCCAAACCGGTCTTGGCTCATCTGCCATTTTTCGCTCAGCTCTGTTGTTGTGGGATCCCCCGAGGTGCGTGTGGCTGCAGTGCAGTGCCAGGCTTCTCCGGGTGGTGTTACCCGGATGTGTGCACCCGGGTGACCTCTGTCCTGCAGTGGATGGAGGTCAGAGATGTCCACCTGGGCCTGCTGCAGATCAAATGGAAGAAGGCTCTCGGCCAGGCCTCCTGCGGATCCCGCACCTACAGATAGAAGGTTCGAGCACATTGGGCTGCTTGGGAGCACCAGGCTGCACTCGCCCCAGTGCGGCGAGTGGCCCCACCCCCACTGCCACCTGGGCCAAGGAGCTCTGGGTGCGGCTGTCCCCGTGTGGGGATCATCTGGGGTGATGGGCGTCAGGCCAGCACAGAATGTGTGCAGCGTTAGCAATTAGGTGGCGGGTGAGGGAGGTGTGGGAGGTCTTCCTGCTGTTCTCACCACTGCTCTGAGGTTCGAAACAAATTCAGAATAAAAAGCTACTTCAAAACAGGCCAGTCCTTGCTTATGGCCTGGCTGCCATCTTGACCGTGAGTCAGATGCCCTCCGTGTGTGAGCACGTCTCTCCCGCGTCAGCCTCTGGCTCGTCCTTGTGTTAAGGACCCTGCCACGTCTGCCCCCCTCCAGTCCAGCAGAGCTCAGCCTCAGCCCGTTCCTTAGGAGAGCCGCGCGATTCTTAGTCCTCCAAACGCTCAGGCGTGAGCAGCAGTCTGGACACTAATTCCTGTGAACGCCAGGGCTCCCCGGCCGGTGATCTGGTGGCCGCCGAGGTCCCCTGTGGCAAGGCCCCTGCCTTCCTTCGGCCTGAGGTTGGCCACCGCACGCTGGCATCTGTCCAGGCCGGACGTGCAGACCGCTCACCTGGGAGGCTCATGGCCTGTCTCTCCTTGGCTTTGGCAGTCAGGGCCGAGACCGGAAGCTGTGCCTGTGGGACCTGGCGGAGGGCAGGAACGCCGTGGTGGACTCCGTGGGCCTGGAGAGCGTGGGCTTCTGCCGGGGCTCCATCCTGGCCCATGGTCAGCAGCGCTGGATGCTGGCGGTTCCCGGGAGAGGCAGCGACGAGGTGAGCACCAACCTGCCCAGCCCCGTGTTCACCAGCCACTGGAGACTCGGTTTCCCTACATGGGCATGGGCATCCTTAGCACTGGGTTGCAGGAACCTGCTCTCCACAGGACCCGGTGAGCTGTGGGAGGTCTGGGTCTGTCTGCCGGCTGCAGCTCCAGGGGCCTCGGGCTGGGCCTTGGTCTGCTCACTGGGAGATGTTCCTGGCGGTGAGAGTCAGGAAGGAGGCCATAGGGTGACTGTTGTCTCTGGAAGGACCAGGCACCCAGCGCGCTGCAGATGGACCAGTGGCCAGGCCGGCGGCCATCAGGAGTACGGGGAGACCACACAGACAGATCCTCTGAGGACTTAGGAGCAGGCATGTGTGCAGGGAAGGCCCCGGCAGACCTGCAGGAGGTGGCGGAAGGCAGACCAAGGCCCTGGTGAAGGGGCAGTGGGCCTGGGAGCCAGGGCAGCAGGGGAGGGGCAGCCTTTTGGGGAGCAGAACCGGACCCTGCTGTGAGAGGTCTCCGGGAGGGTGGGGTCTGGGAGTCAGGGCTGGCACCGGGTGGTGATTGCAGTGTCGAGGATTAGGGGAGCGTCCGAGGATGGGCCTGGAGGGCGGGGTGGGTGTGACAGAGCCTCAGAGTTCACTGTCACATGGCGCTCATGCCAGAGCGGCCAGCAGTGGTTGGTGGTGGCAAGGACTGCACAGTGGTGTCCACAACCCCGGGGGCAAAGCAGGCAGAATCCCCCACGGGAAGCAGCGCCCAGCACGTGGGGCAGATACGGGGAAGCCTGGGAGAGGAGGAGGGGTGGCTGTGAGGAGCTGGAGGGAAATGGGGGAGAAACCCAGCAGCGGTGATGGGATGGAGGAGCGGTGGGGTCCCGCCTCGGGTGGAGCGGGTCATGGGGAGGGAGTGGGAGCCTCCGCCGCCCGCCCACTCCCGCGTTCTCCCGGGGAGTCTGCTCGGCTGGCAGCGCCGGGCAGGGACCTGCGGCCTGCGCACACGGGAGGCTTGGCCCCCGCCCAAGAAGAGCCGTTTGTCTTCAAGCAGGTTCAGTTCATAAATAATGAGATAGGAACAGGCTTTTATTTGTTCACGATGGCATTTAAATCTCCAATTAGGAGCTACACACACTTTTCTTGCCAATTTGCCAAAAACCTGTTAAAAGTTTTATTAATGTGAAAAGAGAGAGGTGTGTTTCCTTCGGGAGGGCAGGAGCCGGGCAGCCAGCCTCCCCCTGCGTGCACACGCAGAGACGGCCCGGGGCCGAGCCAGCTCCCACCGGGGCCAGGGTGCTCCGTGCTGGCCTCCGCCTCGGCCTCCCCGGGACTTCTGGCTGCTCTCGGCCCTCCTCCTGCCCTCGCCCTCCACCCCCGACTCTCCTCTCCCAGGCCTGGTCCCTGAGACCACTCATGCCTTCTGCTTGAGGCTGTTTTAACCCACCCCCTGGCTCCCGGCTCTGGCAGCATCTGTGTTTTTCAGGAGCAGCCAGTCCTAGGACCTCGCGCATCCTGGGAACATGGTTATTTTCCATGTTCCCACCTGGAATCTGCCTGGACGAGGCCCTGGAAAAGCACCGCTGGCCTGTGCCCAGACAGTGCCGGGGGAGGATGTGCTCCTGCCCCACTTGGCCGTCTGGGTGGCCACGCTTGCTCAAACCAACATCATTCCTTCTGGAAATAAAAGTTGCGATTGAGTGCCAGATGGAAAGCACTCCAGTGTTTGCAGGCGGCGCTGGGCACAGGCCACTGGGCTGCCCTGGTCCTTGGGCCCCGGCTCCTTGCTCTCCGTTCCCCGGGCTCCGTTCTCCGGGCTCTCTCCCACGGCACCCAGCTCAGGCCTCCGGGCTGCCACGTGTCCCCCTGAGCCCTTCCCCACCTGACCGGAGCAGACTTGCTGGGTGACTCCCGAGCCCAAAGACCAGGATGGGCCATCCCTCACTGACTGTGGACCTGTGTGCCCAGCCATCCAGAGCGTGGACCTGTGCAGACCGTGTCCAGCAACATCTGCTTCCTCTGACATCCCTCTCCCTGTGGCTTCTCCTCCCTCTCCAGCCACTCAGCATCTTTTTTTTTTTTTAATATATTTTATTGATTTTTTACAGAGAGGAAGGGAGAGGGATAGAGAGTTAGAAACATCAATGAGAGAGAGACATCAATCAGCCACCTCCTGCACATCCCCCAATGGGGATGTGCTCGCAACCAAGATACATGCCTTTGACTGGAATCAAACCTAGGACCTTTCAGTCCGCAGGCCAACACCCTAGCCAATGAGCCAAGCCGGTTTCGGCATCACTCAGCATCTTGAAACCAGCCTGTCCTCCAGATATGGTGACAAAAGGAACAAACCTCATTTTCAGAAACCTGAGTAATTCAGGAATTAGAACGGTTCACACAGTAGGAAATCTCTCTCTGCCTTGGGTGAGCCGTCCCGGCCGGCTGCTCTGCCTGCCTCTGTTGCCGGGGTGAGCCTGTCCCTGAGTTGGTATCGCTCACTCCAGAGCCCTCTCTCCTTTCCTCGGTTTTCTTTTTATTTCTCACACCTGTTGCCGCTGGGCGTTGATTGTCGCATGTCATCTTTCTTGTATTTCTTTTCATTTTGCTGGAGCTTCTCCTCGGGCATCCGGGCTGCTCCGGGGTCCTTTTTCTGGCCGCCCTTTACTTCATGACCGTGACACAGTTCCTGTCACTGTTGTTCTTTTCTGTCTCTTTTGTGGGCAGTGAGAGCTGATCCACCTGGTGTAGAGCCTGTGTGTCTGCGTGTGTGAGTGCGTGTGTGTTTGTGCACGTGTTCACCCCGGCGGCGGCCCCAGGACTCACCCCTCCTGCCAGTGCTGGGCTAGGACGCTTTGCAGGCTTCCCTTGAGGGCCCTGCCCAGAGCACACCCACAGCCCCCGCTGGTGGATGTGCCGCCCGAGCAGAGAGGTGGGCATGCAGCGCATTGCAGGGCCTGGAAACTGAGAGGACCAGGCCATGACACCCCCGGGCATGGCACCAGCACACGTGTGGCAGACCTGGAACTCAGACCTGGGACTTACCGTGGGGCCCGGGCCCTTCTCCTGTGTGTGTGTTAGCGAGAGCTCAGCCATGCTTGCACATCTGGAGTTCACCCCGGTTCTCCCCGCTGGCAGTTCTGTGCTCTGAGCATCAGACAGTAGCCAGCGGTCCCCTCAGCGCCCTCAACTCCTCTGAACTCGGATTCCTGTCTGAGAACCAGAGCCTGCCTCCGGTGGGCGAGGGTGATGTGCAGCTCCACAGTGGCTGCCCATTGGTGGGGGAGCTGCTCTCACCAGTGCATGGGGAGCTAAGGGCTGGCCGAACCCCCCAAACATGGAGCAGTGAACCTGCATCTCATGGGATCCCCTCTCCGCTTCTGAGCCCTGCAGGAGTGGCACCCTTATCCCTGCTTGGCGGATGGAGCTGAGGCATGAGGGGTGCAGATGTCTGAGAGCCCAGTTCCGGTCTGTGGGGCTCCAGCTCCTGAGCCTGCTCCTTTGACTTTGGCTGTCCCCCGCCGACAGTGCGGGACAAAACCTGGCCCAACTCAGTGGACAGGCCCGAGTCTGAGCTGTCTGTGCGGGGCAGCGAGGCCCCTCTGCCAGGCGAGGTGACACGAATACAGCCACGACACCCAGGGTCAAGGCACGGGCACTGGGCCAGGCTCTACACAGAGCTTCCCCTGGTGCATATTGTGTTATTCCCTAGAATGGGTAGAGTCCCCAAGTGGTCCCTGCGCCAGTCTGTACCACTTGGCCTGCTGAGAGTGCAGAGTCATTCCGGTAAAACCCACAGCAGGAAAAGGATCAGGCAGAGGCCGGGAGAGCGCGCATGCCAAGCAGTGCTTGGTGAGCCGGGCCTCCTGCTCAGCAAGGAGGCAAACCTGGGAGAGGCAGGAGGCCGCCCTGGGCAGATGCTACCTGACCGACGTGCCCACGGCCACTCAGGATTGACACCACGCACGCTGTTTCACAAGGCTCCTACGTAGCGTTCGAGCCCACGAGCCTGTGCGGCCTAATTAGGCTGGGCTCCCAGGTTCCTACTGGGAGCAGACAGAAACTCGCAGCAGTCTTAGCTAATCGTCTTAAAAGTCTCTTGTTTGTATAGAACAGACTCGACTTGGCGCCGGCCCAAATCAACTTGTTTTCTTACTGTCAGATTCAGATTCTGGAGATGCCATCCAAGACGTCAGTGTGCACCCTGAAGCCAGAGGCGGATGCCAAGCCAGGCATGCCCATGTGCCTGGAGCTGTGGCAGGTAAGGCCCAGTGCACGCCCGCCACGCCCTGTCAGCCACGCCCGCCGGGCCGTGAATCATGTCCCATTCAGGATTCGGTTTGTCGTCAAACCAACAGGGCAATTAGCCCCTCGGGAGAACTGTGCTCACCGCTTCCACCACAGCCGCCATCCCCGGCAGCCCCCGCTGCAAACTGCCACGGGGCTTCTGCTCTCCCCTGCAGGCTGGGCTGCGGGCAGGGGGCACCCCCTGCCAGTGCAGTGAGGGGGGACAGCTGGGTCAGCTGAGCTGGCCCCCTCCCAGGGAGGAGTTCCCATTTTTCTCCTCACCCCCACTCCCCTCTCCTGGACCTGCCCACCTTCACCAGAGGCCCTGACATTCCTTGATGCACAGTTCCCCAAAGGTCAGAGGTCAACACTGGCTCCCTGTAAGCGTGCCCATGCCTTGGGTCACTCGCGTTTGGCACAGCAAAGCAAATGGTCGGTGTGTTCACTTAGAAAGACTCCTGGGTGGCGTCTTGGCCGTGGCAGAGACTGTGGGAAGCAGGTCACTGGGCAGTGTCCGTCTCAGGAGGGCTGTTCAGGCCATGTTCTCGGCTGTTTTCAGTTCACCAGCTCCCACTGAGGGCCACCCCGTGCCTGTCCGGGCTCAGGAGTTGGCAGCTCCTGCCGTGTGTGCCTCAGTGGCTGTTTGAACTCTTCCTGAGGGTCAGACCGATGGGCTCGGGCAGCTTGGAGATGATTGCACGACCCACGGGATTCAGGGGGACAGGCATATCCCCAGAGACCCTGCCCCGAGCCGGGGGCCCCTCTCCGGACCAGGAGGATCCCCTGGCCTTTCTGGCAGTGGGTTTCCTCCCGTAGTTTCTTAACCAGTGACTTTCCAGTTGGAATTCGGGATCCCGGGTGAGGAGGTGAGGGAGGCTCCAAGGCTCGCTCGTCTGGGTGGAAAGCTCTCGGCGCCAGCAGGTTGGTGGCAGACGCTTGGTGGGAAATGCCCCCGAGGCCGTGGTGCTCCGGGCGTGGCGTGGCGCTCACGGGCCCCGGGCAGGGCGTCAGGGGCTACATCCGCTCACACTCCACTCCCTGGAAATGCTGTCATTGCGTAATCATGTAAAAATTCCAGCAGAAAAATGTGTAGAAATGGGATGTACAAACTTGTTAAGGTAATTAATATAGTTGACAGAAGGACAAATCACGTTTTTGTTAGTTGATATGGATCCAACACAAAGGAAAACTCTATGTTAATCTTAAATGTCCCTTTTCCCTTCTCCAAACAGGAAGGCCCAGGCTGCAGTTTATTAGTCTGAGTGTGGCAGCGTGGCCCGAAGTGGCATTTTTTTCTGAAGTTTTCAGATGTAGTCTCGTTTTAGTCCTCAAGGAGGCTGACCTGTGTTGTTATGGTGATTATCACGCAAAATGTCAGAATCAGAATCAAGCCTCATGTAGAGCTATTCACACCCCCTTCAGAGCCAAGGGCCCCACCCGAGCCGGGGGCTCCCCACAGGACCTCGAGGTGCCGTGGACAGGGCCTGCCTGCTGGGGTCCCTCCGGGCCAGGGGTCACTGAGCAAATCCTCATAGTAACTTCAGGTCCTCACCCCACGGAGGTCAGCTTGGCACTGTGGGTGTGGCCACCAAAAGCCTGTGGCCACTGGAGCACTGTCTCACCGGCAGTCTGTCACGGGGGGGAGGGGGGACACAGGAACCCTGCATGCTGGGAAAGAAGCTGGAGTAGTGGCTGGAGCTCAGCATTTGGCCCCCTTGGCAACTGCTGGGTGGACCCCCGCAGGCCAGTCTGCCCTGCTCTGGCTGCCCTGTCAGTAGTCTGTAGCCCCTGAACTAGTTGAGGTGCTCAGAACCCAGAGGCACAGGTGACCCAGGAGGCAGTCTCGCTGACCAGAACCCCCTCTCTCGCCGTTCACCATCAGGGCTGAAGGCCAGGCCGGGTCAGAGCTGAGGGGATGTGCGCAGTGATTTCTCACACTCACGTGGGGCCATCCGCAAGGCCATTCGGTGAGGACTGCTGAGACAAGCGGAGAGAGAAGGCATGGGACGGAGGAGTCCCGGAAGCAACCTGGGCACCTGGCCTGGAGGTGTTTCCTGCCGGTAGTGTCTGGGGACCGGGCACCACGCCTGGTGCTGCCACTCTCGGTGCCAGGGTGGCTTGGAGTCCTGCAGTGCTCTCTGGAGTCAACGCAGAGGCGAGATAAACGAGGCGTCTGCCCAGGGTGCGGGCCCTCTGACCTCTGCCCTCATTTATCACAATAGCTCAGCGCCGCCGCGGCTCACCCAGCCTCGGGGTGGGGGGGGCTTCCGCAGCGACGTTGACAAAGCACAGAAAGTCCATTTTTCATTGACAAAGAGCTCACAATTTTCTCTGCTTGGTGGTTGCAGACAGGTGACTGGCCCCGCCAGAGGGTGGCTGGGGGTCTCAGGCCTGCGGAAAGGACCTTATGATCCTGGCAGGACCTGGGCCGGCCAGCAGCGGCATGGCAGTGCTAGGTGGGGGCGTGCTAAGTTCTGTGCCTTCCAGTCCCGGTCCCTGGGGTGCCCCACCACCAGCCCGAGCAGGTCCTGGACCAATGGCATCATCCTTTAGGGCTGGGGGTTGTGGTGGGGGTGGAGCCTCTGCACTGTCACTGCCGTGTGAAGACCATGGGAAACATCTCCTCTGCCGGGCCGACCCCAGGGCAGCAGGAGAGACACCCTATTTTCTAGAGTCCCTTGCCCCCAAAACGCACCAGGACCCCTTAGGAGCTGACCGCTGTTCTGTTCCCCGCAGACTGACACCAGCCCCCGCCCGCGCCTCCTGGCCGGCTACGAGGACGGATCGGTGGCCCTGTGGGATGTCTCCGAGCGGAAGGTGTGCAGCCGAATCGCCTGCCACACGGAGCCCGTCATGGGCCTTGACTTTGACTCCCAGAAGGCCAGGGGCGTCTCGGGCTCCGCGGAGAAGGCGCTGGCTGTCTGGAGCCTGGATGAGCAGCAGGCCCTGCAGGTCAGTGCGCCAGACCCGAGGTGTCATTTATCCTGCTCTGCACTAACAGTCTGATAGGCTGAAACAATATTTAGGCATGAAGAGGAGTTGTTGCAGATCGCTGGCTAATTAATCACTCCGAGGCGGGGTGCAGGCGGGCCTGTCTGTGGGGCCAGCGCAGGAAGAAGGGGGTGTGGGCGTTTGTGAACCGTTCACATGGTTTGGGTTTCTCTCAGACCTTGGGTTAATAGCAGTCACGTCTTGTCCATCTAGAGAAAAGGCATGTAGAGTCCAGGAGTAAGTGCGCCAGCCCGTTTGCAAAAAAACTCAGAGGAATTTGGTCAGTAAGGAACTGATTAATCAAAAAACAAAAATAGCCCAACGTGGAGAAATCCACGGAGTCACGCCCGGGTGGCGGTCTGCGAGCCGGCCCCAGGGAGGCCCTTCCTCACGGGCAG
>PVJN01027739.1:0-13782 GCA_004026805.1 Lasiurus borealis
TTGGGGATTTCTGGATAAACACATATAGTGAGTGGTTGCCATGATGTGAAGGGCAACAAGGGGGAGAAATGTTGACACGCTTCCTTTGAGAGCAGAGATCAAGACCTGAGCTTGAAAGAAGTCTGCTAAAAGAATCAAAGCAAGTGACCGTGGCATAAACACAAAAATAATTGCAAGAAGACATATTTCGGGCAGTGGCTTTTGTATGGAGAGGAGTGGGGTGGTGGAAGTGAGGACAGTGGAGGCTTGGCAAACCACCCTCACATCAAGTCTTGCATATGTGCTTTCCACAGGACTTTCTTCTCTTAACAATAAAGATTAAATCATACATGGTGTCCCTTGTGGCCTATGAGTTATGAACTCGTGCCTGCTATCTGGATGATTCTACTCCTTAGAAGGGGTGGTGTCACTGGCTCACTTCGCTCTGGGGTGGACCGGCCAGGAGCCCCTCCTCAAGGTCAGAGTGAGAAAGACATATCTCTGGGCAAAACATCCAAAATAGAACCCTATTCTTCCAATCAATATTTATTCAGTTTCCTTAAAGAGGAGCCCTCCAGAATTTTTGTCAAGGATAAATGGTGAGCTGCCTGTAGCAAGAAGGGGAAAGTAATTGGAGATGGTGTTCCCTAGTACAACTGTTTTATGTATAGATATTTAAAGATCCTTCTGTCAGCTCAACATTTCATCATTCCTTTTTGTCTTAAATGTTGGCTTCTAAGCCTAGTGCTTGCAGAGGCCACTCCAGGCAAATCAGTTTCTACCTCTTTGCAGCTTCCTAAATCAGATGTTTGGGGCCCATCGTTGGTAAACTGCCGCTCTTGAGCCACTTGCGGCTCTTTGGCCCTTTGAGTGTGGCTCTCCCACAAAATACCATGTTCTGGGTGAGTCTATTTTGAAGAAGTGGTGTTAGAAGAAGTTTAAGTTTAAAAAATTTGGCTCTCAAAAGGAATTTCAATTGTACTGTTGATACTTGGCTCTGTTGACTAATGAGTTTGCCAACCACTGTTTTGGGCTATGGTTCCATGTCTCTGTTTTATAAGCACACTCTCATTCACTTTTCATCTTTCAGAACTCTGTTGAAATTTTTTTTATCCATCAATTCCCTACCCACTTATCCATTCTTTTATGAGGTTTGGAAAACGAATGGGTATAAAACTCACTCACCCTCCTAAACAGGAAACATCATACTTCTGTTCATGGCACCACTTTTGTTTTCTTACCAATAAAACATTTAGGTTTTCATATTAGTTTTCTAAGTCATTATGTTTAAATCATCCAAACATAGTGGCTTAAAACTATGTAAACTTAATACTCTGATAGTTCTGTAGGCTCAAAGTTTAAAATGAATCCTATAGGGATAAAATCAAGGGCTATGTGTTTCTGGAGGATCCTGGAGAAAATCTGATCTTTGTCTTTTTCAGTTTCTGGTGGCTGCCAACACTCCTTGGCTCATGGCTGCATTATTCCAACTTCTTGTTTTTTATCACATTTCCTACTCCCTCTTGTGTAGGCAAACCTCCCTTTACCTTCCTCTTATAAGGCACTTGTACTTATATTTTGGGCCTGCCTAGATTATTCAGGGCAGGCCTCTCAAGATCCTTTATTTAATCTGCAAAGTCCCTTTTGTCATGTAAGGTAACATTCATAGTTTTCAGGAATAAGAACCTGCTTATCTTGGGGGCATTTTCTATCTAACAGTCTTCCTTGGTTTCTCCCTTTCTCTTACTACACACCTCCAGTCAGTAATGAAGTCGCATGGATTGATTAGTCTGTTGGCTCTTAACTCTGAATGCACATTAGAATTACCTGGAGAGCTTTAATGAACACCATGGTCCTGGTTCCAATTTAATGCTAAGAGAATTAATTGCTCTGAGGAGTTAAACCTGATATTATGCTTTAAAAAACTTCATTTTGGTAAAATTTTGAAACTTATAGACAAGTTGCAAAAAAGGTACAAATAACTTGCATATATCCTTGACTCACCAGTTATTTACATTTTGCATCATTTTCTTTATAATTTTTCTTTATTTTTTTTGAATTATTTGAGAATAAGTCCTTAAGTAAAAGGCCTTCAGTATGTACTTCCTTAGAATAAGAATATTCTCTTTCATAACCATAGTGCCATTACCAAAATCAGGAATTTAACATAGATACAGTACAGTTTGCTTTTCCACCAGGTATATATGTAATGATATCAGGATTTCAAACTATACTTTTTTATTGTTTTCATTTACCTGGAATATCTTTGCTTATTCCTTTATTTTTATCCTCTTTGAATAGAATGTTTCTTGAATAAAGCATATAGTTGGGTTTTGCTTTGTGAGCTAGAGAATCTTTTAGCAAGTAAGTTAAGCCTTATACATATTTATTGACAAAAGGAATGTGTTTGGTCTAAACTCTGCCATGTTATTTCATGCTATTATTATTACACTTATATTTGCTGTTACTCTGCATAATTTGTTTTCTTCCCCTTTAAAATTACTTTTGTACTTAGGTGATACATATTTTTAGAGATTATCTTTGTACTTATACCTATTAAAAATGCCCTTAGCCACACCCATTGGGGTGGCTACTGAAAGGAATTCCAGGGGTAAAATAGGCAGGTTTAGGGAATAAAGAGTATCCATGGGAGGAATACATTGATGAGGTCTTGGAGCTGTCAGAGGGCATACATTCACAGAGGATAAAGAAAGAAGAAGGAAATATACTTCCACAGAGGATAGAGAAATGTCAATGGATGCCAGAAAGAGGGAAACATATTTTCAGAGGAGTTAGAGGAGCGTTGCAAGATAAGAAGAGAAAGACGGGGGTGGGGGGGACCACGTTGGTTTTGGACTTTGAAACTGATATTCTGCAAAAGAATGACCAATTAGAAAAGCACAGAGTCATAAAATGGGGAAGGGGTCCAGTTAGAAGGGAGCATGAAGAGACAAAAATTATAGCCTTTAAAACCTTAGGAAAAGGGGGCTCAGTTGGTTCCCCCCTGGAAACTTTTGCCTCTGTGGGAGTTTGTATTTGCTTCCAATAAAGTTCATCCTTTTTACTAACAAGTCCTTTTAGTCCAAGAATTTCATGAGGCAAGAACCTGCAAGGAGGAGATCTGCTCCCCGAATGCCACATTTCACTATTAAAAAGAACACCACAGAAAATAACAAGTATTGGTAGAGATATGGAGAAATTAAAACCTTTGTGCATTGTTGATGGGATTATAAAATGGTGCAAGTGCTATGGTACTTTCCAAAAATATTGAAATATGAATTACCATATGATCCAGCAATCCTACTTCTGGGTATATATCCAAAAGAATTTAAAGCAGGGCTTGAAGAGTTATTTGCATATGCATGTTCATGGCAGCGCTATTCACAATAATCAAGAAGTGGAAGCAACCCAAGTGTAATACATTACATATTACAATACTATGCAGCCTTCAAAAGGAATGAAATTTTGACATATGCTACAACATGGATGGATCTTGACAACATTACTAGTAGGGTAAGTGAGACAAGCCAGTTACAAAAAGACAAATACTATATGATTCCACTTATATGAGGTTTTCTAAAGTAGTCACATTCATACATATAGCAATATAACATTATTGATCTGTACACTTAAAAATGGTTAAAATGGCAAGTTTTATATATTTTTTACTATCCTGTCTAATAAAGAAGGAATATGCTAATTGAGCATCATGTCCTCACAAGATGGTGGTACCCACAGCCAATAAGGAGGGACTATGCTAATTGACTGCCATGCCCTCAGAGATGGCAGCACCCACAGCCAAAAGATGGCAGCGCCTAGTCCCCTCAGCTCTGCCAGGGCGACAGGCATATGGTACCCTGTGCACCTGCCTCTGGAGTCCCCCAGTCCCCTTAGGCCCCCAGCCAGCTAGGGCCGGTCTAAGGCATAGGCAAGCCTCGGATGTTGGCTGCCCAGCTGCTCAGGGCTGTTCTGAGGCATGAGCAAGCCATGGATGGTGGCCTTCTCAGCCAATGTCCAAGGTGTAGGCAAGCCTCGGATGGCAGCTGCACATCCTTCCAGGGCCGTACGAGGCTCAGGTAACCAGGGCTGGCCGAGTCTTGTGCTGCTGGCAGTGGCAGCAGCAGAGGTGTGATGGGGGTATCACCTTCCCCTGACCGCCAGGTTGCTTCACACCCCTGAGGGCTCCCAGACTGTGAGATGGGGCAGGCCAGGCTGAGGGAGCCCTGCTCCAGTGCATGAATTTTCATGCACCAGGCCTCTAGTAATAAAATAAATGTCCTTAGCTCCTTGTTTTTAATTTAACTTCTATTTTTTAGCTTTAAATGGTATCCTTTGATTCCCACCTATTGTGTATATAATAGTCAATAAGTGTATGCATTATTAGTTCTGAAAACATCTGCAGGTGATACTATTATGTAGCTGCAGCTGAAAATCACTGGGCTGCTCTCTCATCCATCCCTTCCCCTCCAGTCTTACATTACCATTTTAGCCCAGCTTTCATCAGTCCCCACATACTGTAAACACCTCTATCTGGCTTTTCCCAAATTGTCTATTTAATTCTCTCTAAATATTATTCCCAGAGCAATCGTGCAAAAACTCTACTTTGTGTCACATTTTCTATTCTTAAAGCCAATGTTTGTTTGTTTTTCCCATTGCCTCACACTTGAAAGGTGAATTGATTTGATTCCTAGCAGGGTCACTTATCTCTTATGTGACCTTTATGAAGCAATTTAAGGGCAAACACAGTTGCTGGATCATAACAAGTGCTCAATAAACATCCTTCCATTCTCCCTTTGTTAAACTGGTTCCCCATTGTTTTTGTTGGCTCACCCACTCCCTCAACTCTCCTATCTGCCCTCCCCCACCAACTCTCATAGCCATCTTGGGGTTTTAAAACCAGACCAAATTCATGTATCACCTCTTGCCAGCACACTTCATCCAGAAATGATGCTGCTTTTCTCTAACTAGCCATAGGACACTCTCTAACATGTGGATCCCTTTAGAGATTATTTATTTACTTCTGTTCTGCTCCCCCCTCCCTCCCCAAAAAAGTGTAAATAAAGTTAATTAAATAGAAACAGAAACCCAAAGACAGATGAAGGCAAGCAGATTGAGCACTCCCTACCAGAGAATTAAGGAATTACATAATTTGTTTTGAAAACTTGTAGCCTTGATTGAACACTTGCTGTCCTATGCCCTTAACTATTTGGCAAGTTACACATTATACAAACCTATTATACTGAAAGCTCATGAGTCCAGGGTCTGGGTCTTAAGCATCTCTGTACTTAATACAACACCATTGGAAAGTAATCAATATTTTGTGTGTAATGGTATCTGATAGCTGACACTTATTGAATGCTAATTATCTACTTGGCCCTGATCTAAGTGCTTTACATTAAATCCTTACAGTAACTTATGAGGTAGATTCCATTATCAGCTTCATTTTATTATTATTGGACTCTGAAACTGAGATTCACACAAGTGAAGTAGCTTGTCCAAGTTTGTGTAGCAAGTACGTATGTGGCAGAGGCTGAGCTGGGAGGAAAATTTGAACAGTATTATCTTCAAAATTCATGATACCCTGCCTGCTAGTGCCTGTCTGTCATAGATGAACTAACAAAATATGGTCAATTAATTATATGCCTGCAAATTATAATTGTTCACATTTTGTTCCCAGATGTAACATATTGATATTTTCTGCTTCACTGAATTTCTAAGCAAGTGAATGTCCATGATCCTCTCAGTGTTGACCTGGTGAACTGGAGTGCCCTTTGGGATCAGCACCTCTGCATTTCAAAACTAACTCTGTCACCTACTTGACACCTGGCCTTGAACAAGTCACTTGATCTTTCTTGTTTCTCATTTCAGAATTCTGTCATTGGGCATTTACATAGGATTTGTTGCCATAGTAATAGAAAATAATACTGACCTATCTTTCAGGAGTGATTGTCATGGGAATTAAGTAATTTACAGCTGTGAAGAGCTTTCAACGTATGAACTGCTAAACAACAGTGAGATCATAAAGAGAATTTAAAACACCATCAGTTTGTGGAGCGTGCCCATTTGATGCCCATCATTATATGTTTAACTATTAACATTACTACTCATAATAAACTTTTATGAGGCACTTTAGGTGGTTGAAGTGTTTTTATGAGAGCTAATTAGTTGATCCAACCAGCTCTGTGAGGTAGGACAGTATTTTTATCATCCCCCTTTTGGAAATTACATTAAATTGGTACATGCATCATTAAAAAAGTCTTAAACTTTTAGGTATTTGGAAGCACTGTGATCAGAAACATTTCTCAGACAACACTCACTCCTAACATAACTCTCCAGTGGTGAGGCAATGGGAAAGTGGATTCTGCTTGTGATTCCCAATATTGTAACATTGGCAGGTCTTTCTATTTTTAAAAAAATATATTTTATTGATTTTTTTTTTTTTTTACAGAGAGAAAGGGAGAGGGATGGAGAGTTAGAAACATCGAAGAGAGAGAAATATTGACCAGCTGCCTCCTTCACATCCTTTACTGGGAATGCACCCGGAACCATGCCCTTGACCAGAATTGAACCTGGAAAAGGCCGATGCTCTATCCACTGAGCCAAACCGGTTAGGGCAGGTCTTTCTATTTTTAATTGTTTTGATGATTGCTCATCAAGGACATGGCGGTTCTTGTGTAGGTACTTTTGTGTATCACTCTGAGTGCATTTAAGAAAATTAAGCCCATTCTGGATATTTCAAACACAAGAAATTGGTATGCATGTTTTAGATGGGAGCAATAGGTGCTGGAAGAATGATGAAAAAGAAAAGGCCATACCCAGAAGCCAGTAACTTCCAGGACTGGGGGAGCAAAGGGGACATAGAGTTAGAATAATCCTGGAGCACAACTTGGTCTTGTGCTGGAGCCATGGAGGGAGCCCCACAGAAGGAGCTGAAGTCAAAAAGCAGCTGCTTCCAGAGATGCTGCCAAAGCAAGAAAGAAGCACAGCCTCTCCTGTGCTCCCAGCCTGAGCTCGCGCACCTCCCATTGTAGAAGCTAATAGGTAGAAGCACACAGTGTGGAAAATGTGGGCTGTAGGTCTTCAGTCCTAGCTTTCCACAGCTAAATGGAGAAGGGTAGATGCAGGGCTGAGAAGTAACTGGCAGGTCTTTAAGTTCCCTGACTTTTTTCCTGGAGCTCAAGGAGATTCAGAAGCTTGCTCCAAGGCTTTTACAGCAGCAAGTGGTGGACCTGCTATTCAAACGCCGGTTTGCCAGCTCCAAGTGTAATGTGTGTTCCAACATCACACTTCATCTCTCGAATCTTAGTGGGTTCACCTTCCCAGTAAAACTTCAGTGACAGATGTTCATCTCTACTTTTTTTTCAAAGGTGGAATGAGGATTAAAATAAATCATGTGTAGTACATAAAAACATTTGGTTGTCATTAATGCAAACCATAAACACAATCTAATATTGTCATTTGTAAATATTTTTAAAATATGTTTGTAAACATCTCATAAATCCAAGATTAAGATGAGATTTCTCTTCCCTTAGAATGGATAGTAGTTGGAGTGCCTTATATTTAGATTTCGGCTGAAATGGAGTGTGTGTGGGATCATCCTTCAGTTGATGGTTGCTGTTAGATTCAAATGGAGCTTACAGAATAGGTGAACAAAAATTACTTACAACTTCCAATTTATCTCGACAGGCTTTAAAAATGTTGTGTGGTTTCAGTTATATTACCCTAATTTTTAAATAGGTATTATTATTATTATTATTAGTAGTAGTAGTAGTAGTACTAACCCCATTGTTTAGAAAGGGAACTCAGAAATTACATGCGTTCATGAAATTGTTGGAAACAAATAATGGATATGCAGTGTCCTGACTTCCACTATATCAGTGGGCATGGTGGTGTAGCAGAAGGACCATTCTTGGCTGGGTAAACTGAAGCGAGTCATTTACCTCTCTGAACCTCAGTTTCTTCTTAGCAAAATAGGAGTGCTTGTCCCATCTATCTAGCATGTGAGTTTGAGGACTCATTGTGATAGTGTATGTTAAAGTGTTTGGTAAAATTTAAAGTGCTAAACCAGTGTCACGGACTACTACCAAGTTGTCTTGCTGCCTCCTAGACTGTATAAAAATATGTCTTCTGCAAACATTGAGAATCCTTATGAAGAAACATGACTTTAGCATCCTCTCATCCATCATTTCCCAATGTCATGAGCTGTACTTAATGTTTATGCCCACCCTTCCCCATCAGAGACAATGAAATCACTCTTATGGCTCTTATGGCTAGTTGTTTTCTTCCCAAGTAATAGCCTTATCATTTGTATTGCTCTGAGGAAGGTAATATTGGAATCACTTGCCTGAACCTCTGCTTTTCATCAATCTCTTTTTGGCTGCAGAACCCCATGGAGGGAAGCGATATCCAAATTGCTTTCCATCCAGTAACTCACCCCAGACAATAAACACAATGACAGCAAATCTAGACCCCTAACCCTGGATGTTAAGTGAGCAACCGTTTGTGGGGATTCTTGTACCACCTTTGATCTGTTTGTTTAAGATGCCAACCCTGGTTGTCATTTCTGAGAGCTTTCCCCCCCCATTGGGAGTGATCTAACTATTTTTCTCTCTGTAGCCTCCAAAACCGTTATCATCCCTTTGACCGAGCGGGGCTGGCAGGGACTCAGGCTCTGCTATGTCTTCCTTCCCACATGCATGAGGCCACTCAGGGTCAGAAGCACATTTTTAAGTGAGTCTAGGGTGGACTCTCTTTCCTTTTGAAACAAACCAAGAGTTCAGAGTTCATTCTGCTGCCCAAATTGTTATCCTGGCCAGCAGCTGATCTTGGTACAATTCTCTCTTCCTGGTGGTTTAATGTGACCAGAAGAGGGACCCGTAAAACCATATGCTCCCCAGATTCCTGGGTATCCCCCTTCATGTCCATATACCTGTATATTACATAGGCATGCTCTGTTATCACATATGCATTTGTATCAGCCAGAGCAGGATGAAGAACATAATAGCACGGTTAAATCCCATTCCCAATAATTCATGGACTAGGGAGGAGCTACGGGATCCATTTGACTTCAACTCCTCAATGCCACAGATGCTTTAAAAACAATTTGTGGGTAAATCATATGTCTCCAAAATTAGTGTGCTTACTGAAAGGCAACTATACCCAAAGGAAACATTTCTGTTTGAATTTAATTGATTTAAAATTAGCGATCCCTTTCTTTTGATGGCTTCATTCTTGTTTACTAGGAAAACATTTGTAGCAAAACACACACACTGTGTGTACTCGGGCATTGATATTCTCACTGGCAAATACTCTCCACCACAGTGCCTAGGTACATATTTGCTTTAGAGACCTGAACCCCTCTGAAGGAATCATTCGAGTCTCCCAAGGAAATGCTGTCTTTACTTGACAAGAGCAATGCTGATGTTTAAAATCACCTTTCAGAAAGGTCCTAAGAATATTCCTTGTCCTGTCAAGCTCCTGAGCTTGTGAAAAACAGCAGAAAATATCCTGTTAAGCAACATTGGTTCCTTCTCTCTTTCCTTGATTTTTGGAGGGGTGAGGAAAAAGGGAAGATGGGCGATTGGTTATCTAACAGTCGTTTCTTTATCTGAAAGGAGGAGATTCTCCAGGGAATTCGTAGCATGCAAGGGATTCTAAGAAACGGGTGATGGATGCACATGGTCATTTTAGATAAAGGTTCCAATTTACTTTATGGTCCCTATTCCTCTAACAGTTTAAACAGCAACATGTCTGTATATCTCTCTATGTAGACACACATTTATGTATGTGCATCTACACTCACACGTGTAGGCATACACATACATATACATATACATATACATATATACATATACATATACATATACATATACATATACATATACATACTATATATATAAATGAAAACAATTATATAGAAGGAAGAAGATTTCCCAAGCTTTGAATTTAGCAACTTACTCTCAGGAACTGGCAAACATTGTCTCCCTCAAATGCACATTACCTACCTTTTTACAGTCTTTATGTCCTCTTTATTCATATCCATAACACATTATGCTTTCCTCTCTTTGGTTCCATTATCATTGTTTTCCTTTGGTCCTACAGTTCTATTTGTGGGCCCTAACCCTTTATCTTTCTGAAGGTTAACCATACTCAGTGACCTGTCAAGTAAACTGTGGCTATTCCAGAACCATTTTGGAAAACTACCAGGATCCTCCTTGTTTTATTCCAAACTGGCTTCTTTTCTACTCTGGTATCTACCTGGCTCTACTCTAGTTTGCCAGCAGTGTTTGGATTTGTCTTTTGGCCCTGGCTCTCCTGGCTCTGACTCTTGATACTTCTTTAGGTTTTGGCTGGGTCTCCCCTTCCAGACAGCTCAGAGATAGAGACCTATTCCCCGCTTTTGCCTCGGGAGCCCACCTTCCAGCACCAGCTCAATATCAGGACTCCTGGCTCCCTACAAGGGCTAGGAGGAAGGTGAATAGTGAGAATGTAAACAGTGGTGAGTTTCTGAACATCATTTTCATGCTGCTAACAATAACTTTATATTAACAATAACAAACATAATAAAATAATAGCTGATACTCTTTGAACCCACATTATGTGCCAGGCACAGAGTATGCTAAATACTTATATGGATAATCTCTTGTTGTGTTTTTCTTGTTTTCCCAACTCTACGCATATCGCCCGGGGATAGAGATTATGTCTTACATAGGTTGACACTATAATCTAATAGAGCTAATGGTTTTGTGTATCTTTTAGTTAGCCCATCTATAATAATAAAAGCATAGTATGTTAATTATACCAGGCATCCTTCTGGACAAAGCTGGGACTGCAAGGGAAGCCTGGGTCCTGGTTGCCGAGGAAAGCCGGTGCCAGCAGCCACAGGAAGGAAGGCCTACTCTTGCACAAATTTTGTGCATTGGGCCTCTAGTCATAATATGATATGTAGTAGTACTTCTCTGATTGATATGAGAAGTTAAAAGAGGATAATAGTGAACATAAATATAAGCTTCTTAATATAGGTCTTGGTGGTTCTATCATCTTTTATTTCCCAAAATGTAAATCATGTATATTGTCAAAAGATCCATCTTACTATACTGATTTAAACAAACTCATTTCCAATTTCTATCCACACCCCACACAAATTGACTGGAAAGACTTTCATAGTTCTCCACGATTGTCTTCCTATTTGGATTTCAGTCTGTTTACTACCTCAAAATTTCTGTCTTTGACCCTGAACCTTAGATTATATTGGTTGCTACCTGAAAGTGGCTCTAATATACTGCTTACTCTTTTTGGATATAAGATAACTGTACTTCAGGGGCCCTAGAATTACACAGCTGCAAGAATGACAGCTTTTCTTTTATTTCTTTTTTTTCTCTGCTGAGCCGTAAGACAGCTGGTTGAAAACAGAGTAGTCTTTGTCTCTGAGTGTGTCACTCTCAACCCTTATCTTTGTTTTCCTGTCTCTGTTCCTCTTCCTCTCACCTTTTCAACAATTTACATTCTCCATTGTGGCTACAAGGAACTCGAAGAAGAAAGCAGAGTCTAGTTCTGATTTGACATTTCTCTGGAACACTTGGAGGGAGCATGGTGTATGTCTCAAAGATGAACATAAATTTTTCCTTTCATGGAATTGGAATAACAAGTAATCAAAGAAGGCATACCTTCGTTTAGCTGAGAAAGCAATAGCCTAGATCCAAATATATATCCTGATTTTATAAATGCACAAACCCACAAAGGCTGAATGAAAAGAAACTTGGAAGGAGTAGAAGATGACTGAATTGCTTCTGGCTTCTTGCTTGATTACTTTTAGCTACCAAATACATGTGCCATTTTTGTGATTGATTTAATCATTTCCCTTTGTGACATTGTTAATGATCATAAGTATAATAACTTACATGGGTAGAGAGCTTTATAGTTTTATTTTTTTCTTTTATTAAATCTTTATTATTACATTTGTTTCTCTTTTTTTCCCCCTCCATAGCTCCCCTCCACCCAGCTCCCATCCCTCCCTCTACCCTTACTTCCCTCCCGTTGACCTCATCCATAGGGGTATGATTTTTGTCCAGTTTCTCCCTGCACACCCCTCACCCGTTTCCCACTGAAAATTATCATTCCACTCCCTTTCTGTGCTCCTGATTCTATTATATTCACCAGTTTATTCTGTTGATCAAATTTTTAATTCACTTCATTTTTAGATTCCCTTGTTAATAGATATGTATTTGTTGTTCATAATTTTTTATCTTTTACCTTTTTCTTCTTCTTAAAGAGTACCTTTCAGCATTTCATATAATGTGTACTGGTTTGGAGTTGGTGAACTCCTTTAACTTTTTCTTATCTGTGAAGCTCTTTATCTGAGCTTCAATTCTGAATGATAGCTTTGCTGGATAGAGTATTCTTGGTTGTAGGTTCTTGCTCTTCATCACGTTGAATATTTCTTGCCACTCCCCATCTGGCCTGCATCGTTTCTGTTGAGAAATCAGCTGACAGTCGTATGGGTACTCCCTTGTAGGTAATGAACTGTTTTTCTCTTGCTCCTTTTAATATTCTGTCTTTGTCTTTTGCTCTTGGTAATTTAATTATGATGTGTCTTGGTGTAGTCCTCTTTGGATTCCTTTTATATGGGGTTCTGTGTGCTTCTTGGACTTGTAAGTCTATTTCTTTTACCAGATGTGGGAAGTTTTCAGTCAATATTTTTTAAATAGGTTTTCAGTATCTTGCTCTCTCTCTTCCTCTGGCACCCCCACAATTCTGATGTTGGTATGCTTGAAGCTGTCCCAGAGTCTCCTTACATTATCTTCACATTTTTGGATTCTTTTCTCTTCTTGCTTTTCCAGTTGAGTGTTTTCTGATTCTGTATATTTCAAATTTTTGACTTGATTCTTGCCTTCCTCTCGTCTGCTGTTAGGTCTCTGTATAATATTTTTTATTTCAGTCAGTGTATGTTTAATTTCTAGTTGGTCCTTTTCCATCCCTAGTTGGTTCTTTTTTCATCTCTAGTTGGTTCTTTTTCATCTCCTCTTGGGTCTCGCTAACTTTATCCATCTTTTCTAGGATATTCTTGAACAACCTTATAATCGTGGTTTTGAACTCTATATCCAGTCTTTTGTTTTCCTCCATTTCTTTTGTTTGTGATCTCTTCCTTTGTCTTGGCATTTTCACTATGCTGGGAGAACTTCTGTTTTGGATTCAGCCTTATGATACCAGACTTGCAAAACTGCAAAAGCCTCTCTGTTGAGCATGGGAGGGGTGGAGTCTCAGGGCTTAATGGACTGCCTTGCCTTCCAGTTGGCCCCACCCTCCATGGCCCCTGAGTCTCACGTGACTGGTTAATTGCTGGAGCGGTCCCTGTGTGTGTGCCTGCTCTCGAAGTGTCTCTAGACTGCTGCCTTTCCAGCACCCCTGTGCTCCGGGACCATATGAATCTGGGTCCCTAGGGTTTCACCAGAAACTGGGGTTTAGTGGAGTTAGAAGTGGCGCAGTTAGAAGTGGCCCACTTGTGAAAGCCAGAGGCACAATCAGCAGTCGGTTTTCTGTGAGCAGTGCTGCGTGTGCTGCCCGACTTCTGCCCTTTTGTGACTCCCCTAAATTTCCATGTACCTTTCCCTTTTCATAGTCCAAACTCGCCCCATATGAGTTTTGGCTGGACCTGGGGTTTAGTGTCATAGGATAAGGGGTTCAATGCCGTTAGGAGTCTCCGTCTGTCTCCCACCAGAGAAAGCCAGCCAGGTACTCTGCCACCCACTCTCTCCACGTGCGCATCTCCATACCTCAGCTTTTTGCAGCTCCTCTGGGTCTCTG
>PVJN01027739.1:13882-27912 GCA_004026805.1 Lasiurus borealis
GCCCCTCTCTTTCCTTCTAGTTGTAGAATTTCCACTCATCCAGCTTTCCTGTGGTTCTGGATGATATCCGTTCTGTTTTTTAGTTGTAGTTTAGAAATTGTTGTACGAGGCAGCAGTGTAGGTGTTTACCTCTGCAGCCATCTTGGATTCTCTCTCGCTTTATAGTTTTTAAAGTATTTTTATATCTATTATCTTCTCCAGTCTCCTTCACAACAAACTTGAGAAGATATGCTTGCCATAAGAAAGGTCTTTTCGCTGGGAAGGTCATCTTCTTTGAGTAGGCATCTTCAAAAAGGATACATGTAGAGTAGTGGGGGAGGAAAGGAATACTAAGCCAGTGAAGTCAGCTGATTTCACAGTGCCTGGGCAGATGTCATCCTGCACCAGCCCCTCCTTCCTGGGTGGGAGTGACCAGCTTTAACTCAATTTAGGAAAGCATCTACTCTGGTTCCATGGAATCACTTTGCTGAACAAAGGGTTACACCCACAAACAAGTCTGGGATTTGCCACATTTTTGACCCAGTGGGTATCAGTGGGAGCTCCCCTTTCTCCCAAGGAATGCCATTCTCCACCTAGTCTTACCCAATAATAGGCAAACATGTAAATTGACCCTACCTCCCCTATACCCATAACCAGAGTGAGTATGCAAATTAGAAGGCCAAAGATGGCAGCTGCCCAGCTGCTCCAGGTGTTAGTGGCCAGGTGGGGCAGGATGCCTGCTATGAGAGGGAGGACGGAGGGTAGGAGAGAAGGGATCTACAGGAGCGCAGTGCTGCAAGGAAGACAAGACTGCAGACTCCAGAGTCTGCAGTGAAGACGAAGATGGCAAACTCTTGCTGGAGTGAAGGCCTGGGTCCCGGGTGCCAGAGGAAAACTGGTGCTGAAAGCCAAGGGAAGGAAGGCCTATTACACGAATCTCTTCATGCAATGGGCCTCTAGTTTTTTTTGTTAGTTTTTTTGCTTGTTTTAAATATATTTTATTGATTTTTTTGCAGAAAAAGAAGGAAAGATAGAGAGCTAGAAACATTGATGAGAGAGAAGCATCAATTAGCTGCCTCTTGCACAGCTCTGCCTGGAGATGTGCCTGCAACCAAGGTACATGCCCTTGACTGGAATCGAACCTGGGACCCTTCAGTCCACAGGCTAACGCTCTATCCACTGAGCCAAATCAGTTAAGGCAGGCCTTTACTTTTTAATATTAATTGTAAGTACTTCCTTAGCAACTGTTCTAGCTCTGGAAGATTTAACTCTAAAAATTTACAGCTCAGTTTCTCCGGATTCCTGTAGATAAGGTTGCTGGTGATTGAAGCAACTCTAGTGTTTTTGTCTCTTGCATCCAGCTGTAATGTAGTTCCAGTTTCTTTGTGACCTAAAATTACTAGCCATGGAACACCGAACTCTTCTTAATTCCCACCTCTCCTCTATGCACAATAGTGCATTCCCCTCTATCCAGCCCTACGACATAGACAGGATAACTACTATTATTTCTTAGTTGTAGATGAGAAAACTACATTAGGAGATTAAATCATTTGTTCATATATTCAGTTCAGGGGAGCCAACAACAGTCCTCCTATGTCCTAGCTCCCAAATTAATTATCTTTCCACTATGTAGAAAAATACAATTTGGTACTCCTTATTCCTTTCCCCCTTTTAAAAAGTTCTCACACATGGCACTATTCCAATAAAGTTCCCCCCCCCAAATTGCTCATTATTTTGCCATTTCACAAAACCACTTCAGCTGCACTTTATGGTCCTTAAGAGTCAATGTGAAGATGTGTTTATGATTAGACTTTCTCCCTAGTCTATGACCTCCTTTTATAACGATTGTCTTCCACACATAGGGGTGAATCTGATAGCCATCTTTATAGTGCATGCCTCTTTTTCTTTCCAGGGCTGCTTAGAAAAACTGATGAGCCCAGGCAGGATGGAGAAAGCTGTGCCTCTTGGAAATTTGGAATTGGAATGAATGGATATCTGTTATTCAGTTTTATGGGTCATTTGAACTTAGGAAAATTAAACTCTGGGCCATGGCCCCCATGTTTGGATATAGAAACATGAAGCAGAAATTAGAGAAGAGAAATCTGGGACAAAGCAAGCACAGAGATGAGAAACCATGAGGCCCTGGAGGAATGGAGTTAGGCAGCATGAGCTACTGCTTGGTTTTTCTGAACAGCGTTTTACTTCCCAGCTCCGGATACACAAGCAGCCCTGCCTCTGTGGCAATTCATGCCCTTGGACCTTCTGAGACTCCAGAATTCTGCCCAATAAATTCCTGTTTGGGGTTAAGTTAAAGGGGGTTTCTAACACTCGTCATCCAAAGAGCTTTCACTTGGATGTTCGGAAAACTATTTGCTGGCATTATTTGCTCCAAGCATTTCTGCCCTTGCCTAGGTACGTATAGGAAATACCCTGCTCCAACCACTGCCATGGCTGTGCACACACCAAGGTGCACACATCCCCAGGTGCCTGCGTCCCCAGGTATACATGTCCTCAGGTGGCCCCTGCCCAGCTGTGTGGCCAGGAGATAGCATTTCTCCGCTGCAGTGGCCTGACCTTTTTGTTCATCCTGAAGCTGCCAGGGAAGAAGGCAGCTTCCAGCTGATACTTGCATAATTTGCTCTCATTGACACCCTTCGCACACTTCCCTGGGCTGCTGCCCATCCATTTCTTCTTGCTTTTGCAGTTGCGCTGTCACTCATTGTTTGCTAATGACTAGTTGGCAGGCACAGAGAAGGGAAGTGCCAGCCCGCTTGGCCTTCACACTGGAAAGAAGCATGTTTTCTAGAGAATGAAAACATTATTTTGGAGGAGGCATGTTCCAGCACAGAATATTTCTTTTTCGAAGTCCTGCTGGGCTCCTTCTGTCTCCGAGTATCTGCCTTCCTTTGTCATTTCCTCCCTCCCACTCCTTTCCAAATGGAGACTGGCAGGACCACTTTATTTGGGGATGGGGCTCCTTGGCGGCGAGTGTGGTCGCTAAAGGAGACTCCACTGAAAAATAAGTCTCCTGACCCTGTAGAACGAATTTACCCTTGTTTGTAATTTAATATTGTTCCAGAGAAGGACAGGACTCTTGACATCATTTCTCTCATTATCTTTCTGTTCACCTCCCTCCCTCAGAATTCCTAAAAACCAGGCATCTGTGACCAGCCCTCCGAGGCCACACCTTACCCTGTCTCTAAGCTGTGAATAACGTTTCCAACTTCGACAACAGCGGTGGCTATTTGTTTATTATTTACTATACACCAAGCAGATTTCAAGGACTTGGTCAAAACGCCAGTCAGGTTTGCACAGTCCTCTAAGCGCTTCTCAGCCAGAAGAGGGCGCTGCGTCCCCGTTTTATTTATTTTTTTCCTATTAAACGAAGCCACAGCCCTAGGAGAGCAGTTGACTCTTAGATCCACACTGTTCTCTATGCAGAAATAGCAACACAACAACCAAAAGTTCATCTGTGGAAGGCAGATAGGCAAAATAAATATCAGTACTGGCAAATGCAAACCAGGTAGCGAGTAGAGAACACTGCTCTGGGTTCTGGGTCACTATGGTTTTTGGTAACCATGCTTTGCATGCTGCTTGCTCAGGTTAGAAATGAAGTGACAAAAACGCAGCACTGGCCTCTTGCTAGCGAGGAGCAGTAGGTAATATATTTGTTTGTGTTATGGGATTGGAGTTCTACGGGAAGGAACACTTGACATTTTGATGAGTGCCTCCGGGGAGAAAAGGTACTAACTTCAGAACTTAGTTTTAATTATACTAAGGAGATTACATTATTCAAAAGCATCCCACTGGTAAGGTGCAACATTTCCTGAAACAGTTTAGTGGAAAATGCCACATTAATCAGTTCAATATTTCACTCAGAAGGTTTAATGATGGGAGAAGTTTAAAATACCGTGGCAGGAGAATGCAGAAGGGAAGGAAAAAAACCCCAAAAAGGTTCACTTAGAGAAAAAGATTGAAACAGTTGTTAGTCCTTGTAGCTCTCCCCATTAAAAAAGGTTGAAACAGTTGTTAGTCATTGTGTCTTTCCCCATTAAAAGTGGGCTGGCTGTGCGAGAAACCCAGGAAGGGTCAACATGGGGGACCCCACCATTCCTGAAATGGAGGGACCAGGAAAAGGCAACAAACAGGTATAGGAGAGAAAGTGTGTTATGTTCCAGCATGTCCTCTGCCCAGCAGTTTACCTCTGCTCCTCTGTTAATTGGTCAGGATGGTAATGAGTAGCTGAGACTCTCTTCCTCCCCACCCAGAGGGACAAAAGATCTCAGAAAGGTTTGTACTTCAAGGTCGCCAAAATACACCTGCATGCGTGCACACACATACACACACACACACACACACACACACACACACACACACACACACACACACACATGGGGCTAGTGAGATGCTGAAATACTGAGTGGTGAACAGTGACGATTGGAAATTCAATACAGATCTTCATGTTTGTATACATACAAACCAGCCTGTGGCTAGTCAACCTAGAGGAACAATGAAAAAAGTGAATCAAGATGCATTGTTCTCTTGGGGCAGAGGCCCAGCAAAACAAGTTTGGGAGCCTTCATGGCCTCTTGGCTGGACCAGTGAGGGGCACTCTGAAGGGGCAGAAATAATCACTGTCTGTGGGTGTTTCTTAACTTTTTTTTGGGTCCAGTTGCTAGTTTAATTTCTGGTCGGTGCTCACCACAAAGAAGCTAGAGTACCTTGGAATAAAAACTAAAATCAATACGGAAATAGCATAGCTAACTTATCTAGAATGTACACCATGTGATACTTCTGTGTCCCATTTTCTTTTCTCTCTCTCTTAGTAAACGATGTAACAGACTTTTACAATCACACTGTGGCTCCCTCCAGCTTTGTCTATGGGTTGCCTTTGCTTTTACCTTCACATCTTTCTGCTTTTGTCTGACTCTTTCCTTCCTCCTACAAGTCACCTTGTTTCTTTCTCAGAAGCAGGTGCCTGTGTAACTTTATGTATTTTCTTTCACATACTAGGGTATCTGCCATTGCAGGTACTTTAGAGCTCTCTGAAATACTAGCTAACTTTTCCTAAGTCAGGAATTCCTAAGCTTGTTGGTGATAGCATTATTCCATTCTTGTCCTGTTTCTGCTTTGCTTACAAGATCCTATCAAAGTGATATAATGTATATTTGTTGAAAAAGTTGTAGTGAATCTGAATTTTGCTTTAAAATGTCCATTATAGCTCATGAGATTTTAAACAACTTTCTAGGGAAACAGTGAATATAATTTCATCTATGAAATTAATATTGATGCCATGATACCAAGGTTGACACACAACATCCATGCTTGAAGGAGACATAAGCACAAGTGTTTGGTCTCCTAGCAAAGTGGCTTCTGTTATTGTCTTGATGGTGCTGGAAAGTCACTGTTGGATGTTTCTATTTTTATCTTGCTTTGTTTATTTATCACACAAAGTTCTTTGTTTGGTTTGGGGCTAATCGTTCTAATTAGATTGAATGCAGAGTCTTTTATTAGCTTGTTTTGGGCTCCTCATTTGTTTGTTCTTGTAACCCCTAGGGCTTGGTCCTGACCAGGATCAGGGATACTGACATCCATGGAGTTAACATGTATTTTCTTTTTTCCTAATAACTATTTTCCATGTGCTGTTTCACTTTTCAAAATGTGGTTGACTGTATCTGTGGAATTTTACCAAATGGATTTTCTAAGCCTCATAATCTTACTGTATTCTTTAAAAAAAATATTTCTATAGGTGTTTATTGATTTCAGAGAGAGGAAGGGAGAGGGATAGAGAGATAGAAACATTGATTGGCTGCCTTCTGCATGCCCCACCAGGGATTGAACTGGTGACTTCCTAGTTGATGGGTGGATGCTCAACCACTGAGCTACACCAGTTAGGCTTTACAATTATTCTTAACAAAAGGTTGGAAAAGTATGAAACACTTTTTATAACAAAACTAGAGGCCCAGTGCACAAAATTCCTTCACAGGTAGGGTACCTAGGCCTGGCCGGCAATCAGAGCCTATTAGATTCCCTGCTTCCCTGCCTCTCTACTTCCTCCTTCCATTATTCCCTCAGAGCCCCTCTGCCACTACTGGTTGCCTGCCATGTTATGTGCTGTCCCTGGTGGTCAGTGCATGTCATAGCAAGTGATCAAACTCCCGTTCTCCCAGTTGAACTCCTGAGGGAACATTTTGCATATTAGCCAGATAGCTAGCTAGCTAGCTAGCTAGCTATTAGAAGACAATTCTAAATGCTAAGTCACCTAGGAATTGTTGGATATGCTGCGTTAAGCTATAATCAAACTCACTTGAAATTTGGGGTGCTCATTGACTATTAGGAGGAGACATAATCCCATTGCATACACTGACAGAAAATCTCCCTTGTTGGTTTAATCTGCCTTGTTAAAATAGCTGAATTTTCATTTGACACAAAGATTCCATTGGGAGAACAAGATAAAGGACATCTCACTTACTCTCTCTGCAGAGAAGGCCTGGATTTTAATTCTGTAACGGCCCCTCCCCGCCTCTGTTTCACAATCACCTTTTATGACTTTATGAATGGTTGCTGGAGCTGGCTGCTGGGCTGACCTCCTCCTGTGCTGATAATCTCTTGCCTTATTATTTTTTCATCTCTTATGATGCGATTTCACTGCCATTTGCAAAGGCTTGTTATCTGCCTCTTATGGGGCAGTGCCCATCTTTTAACAGTTGAGCTCAGAGAGCCATGGCCTTCCAAAGAATTTTTTATGGCTTTGGGCTTCAAAATCTTCTGTTTGACTCACCAAATGCATTAACCTTTTCCGGCTCCATCTGTTCTTTATTTTCTTTAACATTCCAACTTATTCCAATGTTTAGTTTCTTTAGAATCATACAGCTGCCTATTGCAATTACTCTTATCCTTTCTGCGAACAGCTACATATTGTATGATGATTAAATCAAGAAAATATTTGAAGTTGATGTTTTAAAAATAAATTGCATCTATTTAAAATTCAGAATATTTAATGTTCTTTTGTTATTTAATGTTTTTATTATTGCAGTGTGTTATTTTTTGGCTAACATTTCATAAATTAAAAATTAGGACTGTAGTTGTTCTCAATCTTACCATATTTCAGAATCACCTGCAAACATTTCAAAACTCAGTTGCCCAAGTCACCCTTCCAGAGTTCCTGATTCAAATTGGCTTAAACAACGGTTTAGAATAACAGTGAGAACACTGTAGGGAAATGTCAGCAGAGAGGAGGTTCCAGCATATATCATTATTAAGTACAATACTTCAGAACTGGCTCCTTTTGTCTTGCTCTGATTTATCTTTTAAGCTTTAATTATAGAATGTGGTTTGCTTTATGATATATCTTAATATTGTACTCTATAGAGCAGAATTTTAAAAATTACTTAAAATAAGGAAAACGTTATTCTAAAACAAAAATATATTCATCAATGCCCTTTCTTTGAAATGTAAAATCCTTATCAGCTTTTCCTTTTTGACAGCAACAGAAGTTTGCATCTGATTTAGGAAATGGTTCTTCTCCATTTGGAACATCTACTAAATAATTTAAAAATATACATGTTATGACCCAGTAGTTGCATTTCTAGGAATCTTTCTTGCAGAAGTACTTGCACACATGTATGAGAATTCTCACAGGCACATTGAATGCCATGGCAAAAAACATCAAGCAAACAACAAGAAAAACCTAATGACTACCATTGGGGCAAAGGCTAAATAGAATTTGGAACTCTACAATGGAGGAGCATGCAATAAAAATGAGCTATTTGTTCGGTCTTGGAAAGGTGTACGTGATGTATTTTAAGTGAAAACAAAACAAAACAAAACAAAAACAAACCAACAACAAACAAGGTGAAGATAAATATAAAGAGTATGGTTTTCCTCATCCCCCACCCTCCTTTCTTTTGGTAAAAGGGAGCACTTTGTGGTGTGTGTGTGTGTGTGTGTGTGTGTGTGTGTGTGTGTGTTAAGTGTGATTTCTCCATATTGCTAACCAGAGTTTCTTTTCCCTGGGGAGTACGTTCAAGCTGTGGAGTAAGGAAGGACTTTCTCTGTATTATTTCACAATTTTTCTTCAACAACCATGCATCCATTACCTGTGCAATTAAAAGCAAAAGGAAAGAATAAACAACCAAAAGTAGAAACAGCAATTCTAGGGCCTAAATCTCAGGCTGGACTCTCCTGCCTCCTCCCCAGAGGGGCTGTGGGATACAGTGATCCTGCCAGCTGACTATGATGTGCCACTCTTCCCACCAGGGTCCCATTGGCTGATCCCTGCCCTGATCTCATTCCCTCCTACATTTCCAGACCACTTACCCCCTGGCAGCCAAGCAGCAGCTCTGCCTTTGGCGTCACTGGAGTGTGGTCCAGCGCTGAGCGACCATGATGCACATGGAGGGGAGCAGGGCCTGGATGAGTTCAGCCTTCAAAGATCAGGGGTGGGGACTTCAGAAATTAAGCTACAGGTTACGTCTCAAAGCTGGGCAGGTCTGACTGTTGCCCCTGTGGATGTAGGCACCATATACATAGAGGAGAAACTGGCTCTGTCAGTTTTATGTCTTCTAGTTAGTTCTCATAGTCCCCTGCTTAATATCCCAGTTTAATTGTCAGTTTTCATGGACTGAAAGTACTTCATGTATATAATTTCAGTTAAGCTTCACAATACCCTATGAGGTAGTTAATATTATTATTCCCATTTTATAGATCAAGAATGATTAAGTACTTTGCTCAAAGTCATACACATTAGTAAGTGACAAGGCTGGAATTTGAACCAAGTGCCTGCCACTTTGTTTTGTTCTCAGACCCAAACCCACTTCCCTGGCCAAACTCTTTCAGCCTCCACCCATCTTTCCCTCTTCCAAGTTATAATACAGTTTGTGGAGATAAAAATGAAGCACCACTTATGAATGCACGACTCCTTCCTTTAGGAGAAAAAGGTCTCAGAAATTAAGATTAGTAAGATAATGATTTTAAAAACAAGATTTTGATAGAAGCAATTCATAAAAATATATTCAGAAACATATATTTTGCTAAATTTTAAATTTTCATATTTAAAATTTAATCATATTTTCCTGGTATTGTACTAAAAACTGCCTTTCAAAATATGTGAGTATAATTTAGCAAATGTAAGGAAAGCAGCATAGCATACTGCTGGTTAGCAACATGGATCTGAGCCAGACTCCCTGAGTTTAAACCTTGGCTTCACCACTCGTTAGCTGTGTGACCTTAGGCAAGTTTCTTGACCTCTCTGTGCCTCATTTTCCTCATCTATAAATTTCTTCTTCTGTAAAACAGTAGTACCTGCCTCCTAGGGTAGTTATGACAATCAAATGAGTGATATTATTAAGCATTTAGAACAGCGTCTGGTACATGGTAAGTGTTATACATGTGCTTATTAATAAGAAAGTAATGAGGAATAAAGTACAGCACAACCAAACTGTATAGAATCTAACCCACTCTTTTTGTTGTTTATTTTAAGAGGGGAGCAAAGAATAACGAATATTTCTTGAACTTTTCCCTCTGACAACTAGCCATAGCTAGTACCCAAACACAGCCTTTAGAATTTCCAGGCAAGTAAAAATCTCTTTCCAATTCAAGCAGATGATCATGATTCTCAAGGAATGGATTCTGGGTCCACAGAGAGCTGGGTTTAATAACAGCTGGGAAACAGGCCCCAAAGACAGCATGTTGGCAGCAAGGTACTTGGGCTTCTGGGGCTTAAGGCTTGGGGACTTTGGAATTCGATACTCGCTCACAGTTGTTAATGTGGCTATTAGCCTTGAGACTTTTCTGCTTTCACACCATACCTGTCCGTGTTTTTCTATTTCAACCTTCTACTCATTTCCTCTAAATCTCATACTCGAGGACCTTACCCTGTGTTTCTTTTGTGTTTCACATTTTTAGAGTTGGCATTAAGGTTTTAGTGTCTTTAGGGCATTACAATCTATATTTCACCGTAACAAACAGGAGCAAATCTTAAGAGTTCTAGCTGGAATTCTTTGCAGCCTTTCCCCTATTGATGTTTGCAGTTTCATTTTGCTGTAATTGTCCCCGGTGGTGCAAATGGGCAGGAACGCAGCCCTCACCAATGGATCCTGAGCTGCTTTTTTTTTCTGCCTGGAAAATGGAATGGATTACAGGGGCAAAGATGAACCCCTTTTTAACACCGGGGAGAGTTTGGAGAAAAGCTAAAATGATTAAATGTTGGTTTTATCTATTGGTCATTGCTACTGTCATCACCTCTGCTGCTAGTAGAGGGAAGGAAAGAGCAATGGCTAATGAAAACAGTGAAGCCATACACAGAGTTTTCAAAACCCTCGGGATCTCTCTAGCCGAAAAGGAGCTATAAAATGTAAAACAGCTTCGTTCATAAGAATACTTTTATGATCATAAACAGAAATAAGTGCAATCGAGCTTCTGATTCTCTGAACTTTTCGCTGGACTTCCCTAAACAGGGAGGCTGTGGTGCTCCGCCTCTTTTCTTTTTATTGCTCATCTTGTAGTCTATTACACGTATTTCTGCAACTGCCATAAGCAAATCATTTAACCCACAGGAATCATCCTGGGAAGGTGATGTCAGTGCGCACAGAGCTCTGGCTGTAAAGGCCAACCATGCACAAACACCCGAAGGAGAGGGCTTAAGGAACCTGAAGTGCTCTATCAATAGCAAATACTGCCACTAATTGATAATAACATACATGCAGAGCCCACAGCTGGCAGGGAGCTGTATTTCAGAGCAAGATGAACCAGGCCAGTGGAAATAGAGAGCTGGAGTTCTGAGCTTTGTCTGCGCAGCACAACCACGCTCCTCGAGCACTGATTTCATCGCGTGTGGTATCTCATCAGCCTCTAGTGAGGGTGTTGACAGGCAGTTTGCGGTCTTCGATTTGGTTAGGTGCTAAAAACAGGCTCACCGTCACTTGATAAGCCTGTCGAGTATATTAATTAAATTATGGCGGAAGCTACAGAGAAAGCTGGTCCCTGAGATAATTGCTGCAGCCTGCTCTTCCTCACCTGCAGGTCCATTGCAGGCTTCCTTGTGCTACGCCCACTAACACTCAGTGGAGCCAAATAGCAAACGTTGGGATGTCAGGAGACGGCAAGTATGGCCTAGTACAGCGGTGTGCTGCTCTGTTGACTAATGGATTTGCCAACTACTGGGATAGGGGCTTAATCACAAGGAACAACAACAGCCTGTAATGATTAGAATCGAGAGTCTAGGTCAGTGGTCGGCAAACTCATTAGTCAACAGAGCAGCAAACGACCACTGGTCTACTAGGTCAGAGCACTGCTAGTTCTGAATTTTGGCTCCACCACTTACTTGTTGTGTGAACTGGAGAAAGCTGTTGCTTCCTTGTGCCTCAGTTCCCTCTGTAAAATACCAATTTCCTAATTATGTGAGAGTTAAATGACTAATATATGTAAAAATCTAGAAGACTGTGTGGCATATAGAAGCATTCACCCATCCTAATATATAAAAACCCTGGCCCATCACATCCACAACAACCAGGAGGCTTGGCCAAACAGAAGTCAGTCCTGAAGTCAGCTCTGGGTTGCCATGGCAACTCAGCACTGATTGCTGAGGGGGCTACAAATCAGTCCCAGAGAAAGGCCTAAAGAGAGAAGCAGGGTCTGATCCATAGCCTCTGTGGCAGCTGTTGTTCAGTACTTGCCTCTCTCTTTCTCTTCAGGCTGGGATAGGGATAGCAGCTGCACCTCCATTTCTCTCCATTTCTCCACCAGGACTGCTGATCAGTCCTGCCTTTCCTATCAGACCCCACTGATAGGCCCAGCCTGGCATAGAAACCGACTGGCATAGAAACCTACCAAACAGAACCAAATCTGGGTCAACTGTGAGGAGCCCATGGCTGTCTAGGAAGCAGAGCTTTTGACGCTGATTGGCATAGAAACTGACCAATCAGAACCAAATTGGCTGGCAAAGGAGGGCAGTGGGGGAGAAATCAGGCCTGCAAGTGGGAGAGGGGGAAGAAAAGCAGTTGGGGGAGAGATCAGGACAGCAGGGGAGGGCCGTTGGGGGTGATTGGCCTGGCAGGGGAGCAGTTAGGTGTTACTCAGGATGGCAGATAAGTGGTTACGGAGTGCTCAGGCTGCCAGACAGAAGCGGTTAGGGGCAATCAGGCAGGCAGGCAGGCAGGAAAGCGGTTAGGAGCCAGCAGTCCCAGAGTGCAAGAGGGATCCCCAATTGGAGAGGGTGCAGGCTGGGCTGAGGGACATTTCCCCCTTCCCCCAGTGCACAAATTTTATGCACCAGGCCTCTAGTCTTAAATAATCTGAGATGTTTTGAAGTGCCCCAAATGGACACAATCTACTTTACCAACTTAGAGGTAAGATATAAGATCATTTATATATTTTTTATGATTCCAATTAAATAATTTGCACTATCTAACCTATCCAAATGTCTGGCTTCTCTGGTTCTACTCTTCTGGGCTAATCTGTAGGAACCTTGATGTCTTAAGGGTATGTCTTATTATTAGAACTAGAGCTCAAGCATGACCCCTAAGAGTGAGAGCATGTTGTAACTGTCCCTGGAAACATGTTTCAGCTTTGGTCAGTGCATCACCAAGATAGGATCCAGTGACAGCAAAACTGGGGGAGTGGCTTGAGGTATCAGCCACTTTCCTCAGATACTGTCACACTGTCATTCTTGTTGAGGGTGCAGGCTGGGCTGAGGGATTCCCCTGCAGTGCACGAATTTCATGCACTAGGCCTCTAGTTGTCTCATAACAGAAATCCTCACACTTCCCCAGCTCTGAATGTCAGCAGTTTCTTTATCAGGGAAAGTAAAATTCTTCTTTACCAGACACCCTGCCACACTCCTATTTCAAAGTCTGTGCTTTGCTTGACAATTGTTTTTATGAATTATCAGTAGTGAGGGAATGTTCTGAGAGCTGTCAACAAAGTGTCAAGTAGAATGACTGAACAGCACATATCATTTCAGTGTGACCTTTACTTGATTGTGCATTTGAACAACTCTACTTTCTCAAGAGAAAGTAAAGAGGAAAAACATTTTTCAGGAAGAGGAAACATCTTTATCTACTACAAATATTTATTGAACATTGCTATAGTATTTTGAATCTATTTTAAGATGATTGAAATATTTTGAATGTTTCTTGGTATAGGAAAATTCACAGAGAGAAAAGGAGACATTATTCAATCTTCCTTAGACAGCCTGTTTTCTACAAAAGCCCAAAGCCATTAAAGTCACATCCTAGATTTGCAGTTAGCTATTGCTGCAGAATACCATCCCCAACTTAAGTTGTTTCATTACCTTTCATGACCCTATAGGGTTGAGTGGACCCACTTAGGAGGTTTTTCTGCTCCACAAGAGTCAGCTGGGGGTTGACTTGGCTGCAATGTTCAAGATGCTTACTCCCATGACTAGCAGTTGGTGCTGGTCGCTCAGCTGGGGCAGTTTGCCAGATCCTTGGTTTTTCTCCAAGTGGCCTCTACATGGGTCTTGGGCTCCTCACAGCATGATGGTACTTAGGTTTCAAGAGGGTGTGTTCCAAATGCTTATTAAATCTTTGCTTATATTTCACTTGCTAAAATCCCATTGGCCAAAGACATTCATATGGCCAAGTCCAGAATGTGTGTGGCGATTGCACAAGGGCATGACTACTGGAGGTTCATATTGAAGTTCAGTAGACCACTCCTTAAAACTCTTCTGAATTCTGAGAGCAAAAGGGGGGCCCTAGAATTGTGGACCCCATAGGGACCTTAAAGAGCTAACGTTTAGCTTCTTTGTTTTACAGATGAGCAAATGAAAAGCCAGAGAAAGTGATTTACTTGCTCAATGCGACAACCCAAACCTGGATCAATCATTGGAAATCTGATTTTGAGTCAGGCTCTGGCTCAGGTAACTACCTTACCTACATGGGCAGCTCCAGCCTCTAGCCTCATAGAGCTCACAGTCTAGAGGGCAAGGCTGCACTTCAGATCTCTGCATGCCCAGTTCCACGTTTTAACCATGGTGCCTCATTGCCTTCCCGTTGTTAATTAAGTGTGTAATGACTATATTAAAGTTAGTT